>CM074722.1:29107050-29204550 GCA_037306005.1 Rhinophrynus dorsalis
TAAGGACACCAGGGTGATACACTTCTATCCACACCACACAGTCTGATCTCCTAAACACAGGGACACAGGGTGATACACTTATATAAACGCCACACAGTCTGATCTCCTAAACACAGGGACACCAGGGTGATACACTTCTATACACGCCACACAGTCTGATCTCCTAAACACAGGGACCACCAGGGTGATACACTTCTATAGACGCCACACAGTCTGATCTCCTAAACACAGGGACACCAGGGTGATACACTTCTATACACATCACACAGTCTGATCTCCTAAACACAGGGACACCAGGGTGATACACTTCTATACACACCACACAGTTTGATCTCCTAACACAGGGACCACCAGGGTGATACACTTCTATACACACCACACAGTCTGATCTCCTAAACACAAACACACCAGGGTGATACACTTATATACACATACCACACAGTCCTGATCTCCTAAACACAGGGACACCAAGGTGATACACTTATATACACACCACACAGTCTGATCTCCTAAACACAAGGACACCAGAGGTGATACACTTATATACACACCACACAGTCTGATCTCCTAAACACAGGGACACCAGGGTGATACACTTATATACACACCACAATGTCTGATCTAGTAAACACAGGGACACCAGGGTGATACACTTCTATACACACCGCACAGTCTGATCTCCTAAACACAAGGACACCAGCGTGATACACTTATATACACACCACACAGTCTGATCTAGTAAACACAGGGACACCAGGGTGATACACTTCTTACACACCACACAGTCGAGGTAGTAAACACAGGGACACTAGGGTGATATACTTATATACACACCACACAATCATATCTCCTAAATACAGGACACCAGAGTGATACCGTATATACACACCACACAGTCTGATCTCCTAAACACAGGACACCAGGGTGATACACTTATATACACAACACAAAGTCTGATCTAGTAAACACAGGGACACCAGGGTGATACACTTCTATACACACCACACAGTCTGATCTCCTAAACACAAGGACACCAGGGTGATACACTTATATACACACCACACAGTCTGATCTAGTAAACACAGGGACACCAGGGTGATACACTTCTATACACATCACACAGTCTGATCTCCTAAACACAGGGACACCAGGGTGATACACTTTAAAAACACCACAAAGTCTGATCTCCTAAACACAGGGACACCAGGGTGATACACATATACACACAGCACAGTCTGATCGCCGAAACACAGGCACACCTGAGTGATACACTTATATACACAGCACACAGTGCTGATCTCCTAAACACAGGGGACAGTAGGGTGGGGAAGAGGGATTTGGCTCTCAATGAGGGACTGCCCATCATCATTTCCTACTTGATCTATATCAGAAGAAGGAGAGGAGTGTGGAGTAACATGCACTAAATCATTTCATCAATAAAAGGTTAGCATTGTCAGAATCGCCAAATTATCTGATAGTATCAAATTCTCTTTAGTACCGCTACGCCTGAAAAAGATTGTTTTTATTTTTCCCTTTAGAGGTATTTATATAACATTAATACCGGTACTTGTTTGTAGAGAGGGATCACTAACATTGTCTGATGCAGCAGCTGGTCTCTCTACTGCAAAATCCTCCTGCAATACTTAGGCTGACCATACCTCACCTTAAAAAGGGACACACGTGGAAAAATGCATATTACAGGGTTGTTCTGATTTTGGTGCACTCCTGAAATATGCCTATTTCCTATGTGTCCCTTTATAAAGGTGAGGTATGGTCAGCCTAGCAATACTAGATACAGTGTGTAGTTTTTTTGTGTTAAAGTTGCTGTGCATTACCCATATGCAGATGGCCAAAGAGGTAGGAGATAGTGGCCATTTTCCATCCTTGAGCTTAGAGTGGGACTGTCAATTTTTTAACAAACTGGTGATTTTGAAATAGACATTAAAATCGCCTATACTTATTTATTTATTTTTTATTTGAAACAATTTTAGCTATAAAATGTAAACTTATACAAATTAGACAGTGCTAGCTACTATGCCAGCCAGATCCTCACATTCTACACTGTTATCCCTCCCAACTGTCACTCCATGCTGGACATTTCTACCTCATTTACATCCCTGTCATTCCAAACCAAAATAACCC
The DNA here is from genome assembly GCA_037306005.1 of Rhinophrynus dorsalis. Taxonomy (NCBI): domain Eukaryota; kingdom Metazoa; phylum Chordata; class Amphibia; order Anura; family Rhinophrynidae; genus Rhinophrynus; species Rhinophrynus dorsalis. The sequence goes on from CM074722.1 coordinate 29,109,193, forward strand.
AAACTATTGTTTTATAAGAAAACAATGGTTGTCATAAACATTTAAAAGTTAACTCAAACTCAGCTATTTCTATAAAGTGACAGGTCTATTTTAATGAGCCGAACAAGTTTCACTACACCGCCTCCTGAGCTGTAGATCTGCCGCAATATTTAAGTGGGATACTTTATCATTCAATTACTCATGAACTACAACTCTGACAGTACTGAAATAACACTCTCCATGGCCCAAATGCTATGAATATTAATTGGAGCTGCTGTTTGTGTGAAACATTGTGTACAAGGCGATATAATGAATGTGCCATTGTTGGGCAAACAACATTGTTAATGTGTCATTTTTAGGCTAGCAACAAAAGAAATGTGACATGTGGTGTGTTATAAATCCTCATTAAGGCCTCAGTTAGCATACAGAGTACTTTGGGCACAAATTCTTAAAAAAATACATTATTGAACTGTGAAAAAGTGCACAGATGTGCAACAAAACTGATAAAGGATTGGCAGATCAAGTTATAGAGACTAGCCAAACTGGGTTCATTTATATTAGAGAAGAAACATCTAATGGGTGATAGGATTTACCATTACAAATGTATTCAAGGTCAATACAAATAATGCTCTACGGAACTATTTATTCAAAGAGATGAGCAAAAAATAAGAGGTCATTAACTAAGAGTAGTGAAAAGTGTTTTTGGTTAAAACAAAGGCAGGGATATTTTATAGTAATGGCAGTAAAGTTGTGGGATTCCATGCTTCGGGATGCTGTGCTTGCAGATACTGTAGTTGCTTTCAAAAAGAAAGTAATGGACACCTTTCTATCTCAAAACAATATTGAGAATTATGACAATTAGCTTCAAAGCAGATAGACTGATGATCCAGTGAAATATCTGACTGCCATTATGGGGCATAATTGGAATAGCTTCAATTTTTTTGCATCATCTGTATCAAGATGGGTGATTGGCATGGGCTGAACTTGATGTACTTGTCGTTTGTCATCCCATTAACAATGTTACTATATTATTATGTTACCATGTTTCCCTTGTTTTGCACAACATGAAAAACTTACAATGTATATTTTATAACAAAAGTTTTGCTGCTCCTTTAAGGACACCCTTTCCTACCTGATAGGAGGGGTAAAGCTGTTTTTTCCTCACAAGAGGTAAAGGATAAAACGGCTAAACTAATATTGCATATGTAGAACATCACGCAAAATAATATTTCCATTGTACTTCATAGAAACATAGAAACACAGAAACATAGAATTTGACGGCAGATAAGAACCATTCGGCCCATCTACTCTGCCCATTTTCCTACAGTAAAAACCGCAAACCTTTTTTGGTTCTTGGTCTTTTCTTAAGTTAAGGACAGGCCTCATGCCTATCCCATGCATGCTTAAATTCTGTCACTGTATTAACTTCTACCACTTCTGCTGGTAGGCTATTCCACTTATCTACTACCCTCTCAGTGAAGTAAAACTTTCTTACACTGCATCTAAACCTGTGTCCCTCTATTTTTAGACTATGGCCTCTTGTCCTAACATTTTTACTTCTTTGAAATATACTTCCATCCTGCACTTTATGAATCCCTTCATGTATATGAATGTGTCTATCATATCCCCCTCTCTCTCTTTTCTCTCCTCCAAGCTATACATGTTCAGATCCTTTATCTATCTTGATATTTATTTTCCTGTAAACCAGTCACCATTTTAGGAGCCCTTCTCTGAATTTCTCTATAGTATCTACAGGGCTCAAAATTTCCACTCAAGACTACCCAATGGCGAGTGAAAATTTTAGCCCTGGCGAGTAGAAATTCAGCCCTGGTGGGTATGTTATGGCTTGCAGTGGCGAGTAACTTTTCAGGTCTGGCTAGTAGCAAAGGACTTAAAATTATAAGTCCTGGTATCTATATCCTTCTGGAGATGGGGTCTCCAGTACTGTACACAATACTCTACGTGAGGTCTAACTAGAGATCTGAAGAGTCACATGACCACTTCCCTTTTTCTTCTACTAATGCCCCTAGCTATACAACCCAGCACCCTGCTTGCATTCCCCACTGCTTTGTTATATTGTCTGTCTAGCTGTAAGTCATTAGAAATAATTACTCCCAAATACCTTTCCTCTCTTGTCTCTCTCTACTGATGCCGAAAAGGCTCTTGAGAGGGAGCAGTGGGAATGCACAAAGCTGTTTGTCCCAAACTAGATTTTGGCAGTTGTATAATGAGTATGTTTATTCCGTCGTATAATGGCTCTGTATTCCTTCCCCACTGCTAGAATAAAGGCCAATGGGCTTATTTTCAAACCCCTTTCTGATATCATGTCAATGGTGCCCCCTCATTCTTCTGATATTTATCCTCATCATAGAGCTCCTATTTAAAGGGGAACTCTCACCTGTATCAATGTTTCCTTCATCTGAATACTCCTGTGGACTGAATCTGTAATCTTTTTTTTATTTTTATATACATTGCATCGAGATATTTGTTTTTAAAGTTATTCCGGTGACATCAGTTCTCTCTGTACCGCAGCCTGTCAATCTTCATCTTTTCCCCTCCCCACTATTGTCTCGTTCTCACCTCCTACTGTGACGGAGGCTTCCTCCATGTGAGCTGAAGTGGTCTCATTGGCAAAAGAGTGCTCACGTGGAGAAATCCTCTGTCATCAGAGGAGGTTGGAACGAGGCGCTACATGGGTAGAAAAGCAGACGAAGATTGACAGACTACGGGACAGTGTTGACCAGCAGCCAGTCCTGAAGTAATGTCAACGAATTAACTTTAAAAACAAATATCTTGAAGAATACAGCATTATATTAAAAAAAATAATAAGATTACAGATACGGTGCAAGGAGCATTCAAATGAAGGAAACATTAATACAGGTGAGAGTTCCCTTAAAAGTTGAACTACCACAACGCCTAAAGTTGCCCCCAAAGAATTACCCATCTGGCGACTAGCTGCTCAGTAGTGCTAGTCGCCAGAATTATTACCTCTTTATAGAGAATTCCTACTGATCCCAGACTGACAGCCAGGAAACAGAGCAGACATCTTTGCATAGTGAGGTCTGCGCTGTCTGCCCCTTCTGGTACCATATGGCTCCTAGCAACGCCTCCTAGAGCAGACTGGGGCTGACATCGCAGGCGCACAGATGTCACTATGCAATGATGTCTGCGCTGTTTCCTGGATGTCAGTCCCGGGAGCAGAAGGAATTCTCTATAAAGAGGTAATAATTATGGCGACTAGCACTACTGAGCAGCTAGTAGCCAGATGGGTTATTCTTTGGGGGCAACTTTAGGTGGGGTGGTAGTTCTGCTTTAATACCATCAGAACCTTCCCAGAGTAGAAATTATAAGGATATGCTCAAGAATCTTTAAACTGGCTTTTTGCTGCTACTTACTAAACCAGCACAATCACTAAAACGTATAACCTTCATACTTGACCAAAGCAATGCATTTCAGACCTCTCTCGCATTCAGGAGGTTAAAATCTCCATTTACTTCAATGGGATTTTTTGGTTCTCCCTTATAATGCAAATGATTTGCCCCAGAACTCTGCCATTTTTCTGTTAAACATACAGCCCCTAGAGCTTCCCCGGATCCAGCGGTGTTCAACCTGTGTTCCGTGGTACCCTAATGTTCTCTGAAGAACTACACAGGGTTGCACAGGACTAATTTCAGTAACAGTGGACACTGGAACACGGTTGGGGTGGAAGACTGCATTTATGTTTCTACGATTACCAGGGGACAATTGGAAGACTGAATTTTGTTTTCTTTTTGATTTGGTTTATGAAAAGCAATACAATCAAATCTGTTAGAGACGCTCAACCAGGAACGAGCTTGCCCTAGAACTGAGCAGGCTCTATAGGAATGGTGCCCCACCCAGGGTACAGTCTCTTTTAGCTCAGTAGTGCCTTACAAAGAGAGGAAATATCCTATTATCATTATTAATCTTTATTTACATAGCGCCAACTAATTCTGCAGTGCTGTACAATTGGGAATAGACATACAGAGGTATTAAATAGTACAATCAGATGTGGAGAACAGAAAGATCAGAGGGCCCTGCCCGTGACAGCCTACAGTCTAGAGGAAGGTGGTTTGACACAGAGGGAGTACATCATACTGATTCTGCCAAAATGACAGTCCAGACGTGAAGTGCTAGGCAATCCCTCTCTGAACAAGAGAATTATCTAACCCCAGACCTACATTTTGTCCTTGTTGGGCTTCGTCTGTGAGGTGTAACATGATCTATTTAGGCACTGTGAGCAAGGAGTCCACGTCTGGATTTACCTATTACTCTTAGGGTGAATCCCAGGGTTAATTTGCATATGCAAAATAACTATTCAGAGAAGCTCAACTATGAAGGAACCTGCCCTAGAATTTAGCAGGATCTATAGGAATGGTGTCCTACCCAGGACCCAGTCTCTTTTTAACTCACTAGTACCTTAGACAGAGAAATAGCCCTAAAGGGATAGTAATACCTTATTATTACTATGCCCCAAATTGTACATATTTGTAAAATAATTTATGGTTTGAGAGATAACCAAAGGCAAAGTCCCCCCCTCTCTCCACCTTCCCTGAAGTCGGCGTTGTACTGACTGCAGTTGAAGTCTGTTGTATGAAATTCTTGCGGCTCTGCAGCTGAGCCGAGATCCCGTTGGTGAAAAATAATTATTTCACTGAAACAGTCTTCTACATTGTTTGGTTTGTGCTTGGTTTGCAAGCACATGTAGAAGACTGTTTCAGTGAAATAATTATTTGTCACTAATGTGATTGCGGCTCTGCTGCAGAGCCGCATGATGAAAGTCAGACCGGATATCCCTGCAGTCAGCACAACGTTGACTTCAGGGAAGGGGGAGGGAGGGGGGAACTTTGCCTTCGGTTATCTCTCAAACCATAAAGGTTTGAGAGATGAACCTGGGGGGTATTAAATTATTTTACAAATATGTACAATATGGGGGATAATAATAATAAAGTATTACTATCCCTTTAAGTACATCATACTAATCTTGCCAAAATAGCAGCCCAGTCATAAAGTGCCAGGCAATTCATCTATGAACAAGAGAAACAGCCAACCCCAGACATACGTTTTGCCGTTGTTGAGTAATGTCAGTAAGGTGTCAGTTTAGGCAATGTGAGAAGTCTGGATTCCCCAATTGCTGTTAGGGTGACCAATCCCAAGGGTAATTTGCATATGCAAAATAACTATTCAGAGATGCTGAATTATAAATAACCCTGCCATAGAATTTAACAGGCTCTATAGGAATGTTATACTACCTAGGGTGCAGTCTATTTTAGCTCACTAGTGCCTTACACAGAGAGGAAATATCCTAAAGCACATCATATTGATCCTGACACAATGACAGTCCAGCCACAAAGTGCCAGCCAATTACCTGACCTCTGTTTCCCAATACATTTAGGTACATTATTCAAGTTAAAGTGGAGCAATTCTGGAGCAAATCAACTGAACCATAGGATTGAAATGATAATTCTGTTAATTCCCATTGACTTTAAATTAAGTGTTTTTAACTTTTAAGTGCTAGAGAGGTCTTTAAAAGGATAGTAATGTTTCACAAAAACAGGAGCTCCAATTAATCTTCATAGTATTTGGGCCACGGAGAGTGTTATTTCAGTACTGTTAGAGTTGTAGTACAAGAGTAATTGAATGATAAAGTATCCCCCTCCTGTCCCTTTTACCTAGTGTAACACTGCTCTCCTCAGAGCAGAAGGGTGTTGTCCAGGTGGATCGCAGAGAAGGGCAATGTTCAGTTAGCATTAGGGAAAAACCTGTCAATGGGGGCAGGGTTTTCATTGTTCTCACAGTAAGAAGATTGTCCCTTGCTGTGAGTTGTGGACCAGATTCCACATCTGAGGTGAACAGTGTTACATCAGTAAAAGGGGCGGGAGGGGGATACTTTATCATTCAATTACTCTTGTACTACAACTCTGACACTACTGAAATAACACTCTCTATGGCTCAAATACCATGAAGATTAATTGAAGCTTCTGTTTTTGTGAAACATTACTATCCCTTTAACCCCTTCGCGACACAGGACGTACATGTACGTCCTGTGTGGCTGTCACTTAGTGACAGAGGACGTACATGTACGTCCCGGAAATCCGGCTCCCCGCGCGGCTGCACGCCGTTCGGGGACGCCGGATTCTTTTAGAAAAAAAAAAAAAAAAAGTTAGACGGACGTTAAGTGACGGCCGCGTCTGCACGCGGCCGTCACTAAGGGGTTAATGCAATTGCAAATCAATGCTTTGGAGACTGTTTCCACATTCAAGAGGATTAGAAGCAGGATGTAAATGAATGGAAATTTTCATTTACTCTTGTGGTACAGTTGGGTACTCCAGAATAACTAATCTACATCTTTAAAAATATGTCCCTAAAGGTTCCTATATAAACAGTGATTTTGAAAGCCATCCACTGTTGTTTAAAATTACAATATTGATGGATAGTTCCCGCTTTATGGGCCAGGTCAGTCAGATTTGGCCTACCAAAATGGTCAATTTTGTTTGGTCGGCCAGGTTTGAAAATTTGAATGTCGCCCTTTTCAACAAAGTGACCTTTTTAATGCGCCGTTTGGTTGGTCGCCCATTAGTGGGCAACATTTGAAAAGGTTACTGAAAATGCTGATTACCTGATGATTGGATTGCTGTGTGTGTGTGGCCTGAAAAGAGCAAACCCCAGCGATTGTACCTGTGAGATAGTCATTTCAACCTTATCTTCACAGCCTCACACACAGACTGATAAACAGGCTACGTGAAAAACAGAGCGGTCGGTCGCATTGATCTAAGAGCTTGGGGGCGAATTGGCTTTAATCAGATTGCTTAACCCTGAGTGCTAGAAGGGTACGCAATGCATTGCGTACCCCTCTGGCACTCAAAGGATTAACAATCTGATTGTTTGTTAGTACCAATGAAAATCACCCTGTGTATGGCCACCCTAAAATGTTAAAGGGATAATAATATTTCACAAAACAACTGATTAATCTTCATAGTATTTGGGCCATGTAGAGTGTTATTTCAGTACTGTCTGAGTTGTAGTGCAAGAGTAAGTGAATGATAAAGTATCCACCTCCCGCCCCTTTTATTGATGTAACACTGCTCACCTCAGAGCAGCAAGACTGTCCTGATGGAACAGAGAGAGGGACAATCTTCAGTGATCATAAGGAAAAACTTAAAACCTATCAAGGGGAGCAGGGTCTTCTTTATGCTCACAATAAGAAGATTGTCCATTGCTGTGACCTGCCTGGTCCCAGGAACAGATTCCACATCTGAGGTGAGCAGTATTACACTAGATAACAGGGACGGGAGGGGGATACTTTATCATTCCATTAATCTTGAACTACAACTCTGACAGCATTGAAATGGCAAGTTCTCCAACTGGATAAACATGATAAGTGTAGTACCTCAGGGATCTGTCCTAGGTCCTTTTCTTTTTAATTTGTTTATTAATGACCTCATGGAGTGCACAAGGAGCCATGTATCAGTGTTTGCCGATGACACAAAATTAAAGGGATAGTAATACTTAAAATGTAAAAAACAAATATGTTGTAGTGTTTATCCTCCTGAGTAAAACAAGAGTACTCCCACTGCTGAAAGGTGTTTCATTCAAAAGTTATTAATTTTCAAAGTTGAAATTTTTAGGTGCAATATCACAATGGCCTGAAATTGTACAGTGGCACTGTTGCTACATGATCCTATGGACAGCTCTGGTCCCGGGACCATAAATCTCCATAGGATGGTGTAGCAACAGCGCCACTGTACAATTTCAGGCCACTGTCATATTGCACCTAAAAAATTCAACTTTGAAAATTAATAACTTTTGAATGAAACACCTTTCAGCAGTGGGAGTACTCTTGTTTTACTCAGGGGGATAAACCCTACAACATATTTTTTTTTTTACATTTTAAGTATTACTATCCCTTTAAGTAAGGTAATAATGTCTGAACCTGATGTGTCTTCATTACAAGAGGATTTGGACAAATTGAGTAACTGGGCAGGCAAATGGCAAATGAGATTCAGTATACACAAGTGTAAAGTTATGCATTTTGGGTATAATAATAAAAATATAACATATAGTTTAAATCCTGTTTCTCTGGGGAAATTTGGGTGTAATGGTAGACAACAGCATTAGTGTGCAGTGCCAGCTGGCAGCTGCAAAGGCCAATAAGATATTGGCATGTATTAAAAGGGGTATTGACTCAAGGGAGGAAGATATTATTATGCTTCTTTACAGGTCCATGGTAAGACCCCACCTACAATACTGGGCGCCCTTTCTGAAAAAGGACATTATGGAACTAGAGAAAGTGCAGAAGAGGGCTACAAAGCTAGTAAGGGGAATGGAAAGTTTTAGTTATAAAGAAAGACTAAAAAAGTTAAACTTGTACACACTAGAGGAACGGCGTCTTAGAGGGGATATGATAACACTATATAAATATGTTCATGGCCCATACAAAGGGCTCTCCAAAGACCTGTTCATTCACAGAACAGTACAAAGGACAAGGGGCCACCCTTAGACTTGAAGAAAGGAGATTTCATCTACAGCAGTGGAAGGGTTTCTTTATGGTGAGGACAATAAAGGTATGGAATTCACTGCCTGAGGAGGTGGTGCTATCGAATACATTACATGCCTTAAAAAGGGCCTGGATACTTATTTAAAAGAGAAGAACATAGAGGGCTATGTACGTTAGTATTGGGATTAATATTTAGTTAGTGCTTGTTGATCCAAGGAGAAATCTGATTGCCATTTGGAATCAAAAAGGAATTTTTTCCCCCGTTCAAGGCAGAATTTGAAATTGTTGTATTGAGGGGTTTTTTTTTTCCTTCTTTTGGATCAACGATGGTAAACAGGAATAGGAAATGGGTTGAAGTAGATGGACGCAATTCTTTTTTCAACCTAAATGACTATGTTACTATGAAATAACACTGTCCATGGCCCAAATACTATGAAGATAAATTATAACTACTTTTTTCTGTGAAACATTGCTATCCCTTTAAACTACTTGTACCATTTATAATTTACTAGTCATGAGAACTGACGTACTGAACAAATAATCACTGTACTGAACATTGTAAAAAAGTGACTTTTCACAGCGACAACATCATATGTATTTACTGGAACGGAAAAGCTTCCTTAAAAATTTAAGCCAAATCATTTATGGTGGCTTATTGCATTTACATCGTCTGTTCATTGTTAGCCAAGAAGAACATAGTCATTTTTTTCATTCAACCCATTGAGCTGTTCTAGAAGTAAATTATTTCTCTTAGAGAGAAAAAAAAAAACATATGTTTGCTCTGGGTTTGAAGTTATCCAAATTGAGATAGGATTATCTTTATCTGCAAATACATCCAGTGCAGGTGCTCCTTATATCATCCACGGTACTCAGAGCAGAGAGAAAATTGTCGTGATGCGTTTACAGAATAGGCAGCCCACTTAGGAAATTGTAAATAAGAAAGCTGTTAGTGCTTTGTTTAACAAACATTCTCTTCTCGTTCTCATGGAAACTTGTCTTTCACAGCCTGGAAGACTCCCACCTTTCCTCTCTCTCTGTTGTCTGGCTGGCTTCTCTACGGAAGTCTCTGCAGGGGTTAAGAGAACACTGTGATTGAAGTGTGATGATACTCAATAGCAGCTGGTGTTCTTGTCTACTCTTCACCTTAAAGCGATAGTAATACTTCATTTTAACTTTATTTTATTTCGTAGGCATTAAAAAAACATGAAGAACGATATAAGTCTTATCTCTCAAACCTTTATGGTTTGAGAGATATTCACAAGCAAAGTTTCCCCCTCCCGCCCCTTTTACCTAGTGTAAGACATCTCTTCTCAGATGTGGAATGCAGTCCATAGACCGGACAGATAACAGCAGGGGACAATCTTCTTCCTATGAGAACAATGAAAGCCCTGCCCCCCTTGACAAGCTTTTCCGGTTTTTCCCTTATCTTAATTGAAGATTGTCCCTCTCTGCAGTCTACCTGGGCACCTCCCTTCTGCTCTGGCTGAACAGTGTGACATCAGTAAAAGGGGACAGGAGGGGGACACTTTGTCATTGAATTACTCTGGAACTACAACTCTGACAGAATTAAAATAACACTCTCCAAAGTCCAAATACTATGATGATTAATTAGAGCTGCTTTTATTATGAAACATTACTATCCCTTTAAAGAAGCAGTGAAAAAAATATATATTGTAGGGCATTTCCTGTTCAGTAAAACATAGCTCCCAACATTTCAAAAGGCCAGAGAGGGACACTTGTGTTTTAAGAGGTGTTAATGGGGCGTGGCTGGTGGGTGTGGCAATAACAAGAATTTTTAGGTTATTTTATGAACTATTGACACCGCTTTATGTAAGTTAATAAAATAAATGATTTAGAACAAGACCAAAGTATCTTATTTACACTGACTAATTTATACTTACATATACTGAATTTTAAACAAACATTAATGTAATTTTTATTGCTGTGGAGCAATGTGATACACTTATATACACAGTACATAATTTGATCCACTAAAAAGAATGACATCAGGGTGAGAAAGAGGGACAGAGGGATTTGAGTCTCAAAGAGGGACTGTCCCTCTATCACGGTGCCCGTGATTCCAGCGACATTTTGACATGTTTACTTCCTGGTGCCTTTTTATTGGCTGCGCTGTATAGCTCCTCCCAGTGACAACCTTTATATACCTTGGACTGTCACTTATGGGTTGCCCTTTTGTGGTGTATCCGTTGCCTAGCGCTTGTTCCGTTTACTATTGATACCAGTGTATGACCCGGACTGATTGATTACTCTGCCTGTTACCGTTCCTGCTCTGTGTACCGACCCGGATTGGCTGACATTCCTGCTTCCTGTTCTGACCTGGCCTGGCTGGCGTTCCTGCTCCATGTACTGACTCGGCTTGTCTGGTGTTCCTGCTCCGTGTACCGACCCGGCGAGATTGGAGATCCTGCTCCGTGTACCGAATCGGCTTGGCTGACGTTCCTGCTCCGTTGTACTGACCCGGCTGGGTAGAAGTTCCTGTGCTGTTCCTGCTTGCTGATCCCTCTATGCTCACTGTTGCTCACACTTCAGTGGTCCTGCAGGGCTCCCGTGCTCCTTTTCCGCTTTGTTGTCCATCCGTAATCCGCTCACTCATAGTGCCAGTGTTATCCTCTGATCATTCCTATAAGCACCACGATCGCTCGGTCTGCCATTCCTGTGGTTGGGTTCAGTTAGGCGTCTCAGGTTACTTTCCACCTACAGACCATAGCGTTCGTTAACCCCTTCAGGGGCGGTGCTGGGCATACGTGTATGAGTTTGAAGTCTCCGTTGGGCGTATGTTTCCTACGGCACTAAGCACTGACTAACGTTGTTGGTAGTCTCCGGTGGGCGTCCACTTAAGCAGCCTTCCTCCCTGGTTGCCTTGTCAGACATCCGCTGGCATATCAGTTGCATTCTGTCAGTCGCTGTTGTTACTCTCTCCGTAGAGAGTCACATTGGGCCTTCCATACATCAGGGCCGACTCAGTCATTGGCTCCACTTGTATCTCGTGTCATATTTACACTGTATCAATTGTGATTTACCTGACCTGTGTCAGTATTGTATTTTGTTCTACATACTGGACCCGTGTGGGTTAATCATTCCTGTGTAACCTGTCCTGTGTCAGTTACCGTTTCTCTGTATGTTGGACCAGCGAGGGTTACAGTTATTCTTTGTGCGCAAATAAAATTGTGTTTTTACCAACACCTTCTGTTTCTGAGTGTGCTGAACCATAACACCCTCCTAAAGAGGGACATTTGGGAGGCATGGTAAAATATGGGTACTCCTACTGCTAAGAGATGCATATTTCCAGAGTTATTATAGTTTAAACTTGTGTTTTTTACATAACCAGTGTCCTCTAGTGGTCAAATTCCAATTAGTTATTCTGTTACATTCTAATGGAGAGGAAAGTCAGTGACATACAGTTCTCCATAGAATGTGATGGAAACTACAGAGTTGCTTCCTGTCAGTTAGAACAATCAGGAAGTAAACACGCAGTAAATTCACTTCCTGATTATTTGAACTTTTATATCATGTGAATAAAACAACTGACAGCGGTGGGATGACCTTGTTTTACTCAGCAGGAAAAGCTCTATAACATATACATTTTCATTAAAAAAAAAGTGTACTGCTCCTTTAAGTATGAAAAAAGTAAAAAAAAAAAAAGTTAACTTTTCTGGGACGAACCAACAACACCGTAGGGGGAAAAATTAGAATTTCTATTAATTTAACCCTTTGAGCGATAGAGAGGTATGCAATGCATTGTAACCAAAGTGCTGGATACTTTTTCTGGGACTCCGATGGTTACTTGGAGCTTTTAACCCCCTTTCGAAAGGTAGAGAGTTCTCCAGTGTAATGCACTGGATAACTCTTTGGCATTGAAGGGGTTAACCACTCCATTTAAACCAGTAGGAATTTTTATTTGTCTCTCTACATGCAATTTTGCCCTGAGTAGATCTACACCACTTTATACATAAGTCACCATTTCTACACTAAGGGCCGTATGTTCAAAAGAACAGTGAAGGAGTTCCGGGGCAAACCATTTGCACTCCAGGAGTGGACTAAACATTCCAAAAATTCTCATTGATTTAAATGGGGATTTTAACTCCATGAATGCTATAGAGATCCCCAATGCATTGCTTGATATAATGGGATTAATCCTAATGAATGCTAGAGGCATCTCAAGGAAAGTATCACTTATTATGAAAAAAAAGTATTTAAAAAAAAAAAAATTATATATATATATATATATATATATATATATATATATATATATATATTAATAGTGTAAAAGCCTGTGTACACAAGCCAAGGCCCGGGTAATGTTAACCCTTTGAGTGCCAGAGGGGTACGCAACGCAATGCGTTTCGTACTCCTCTGGCACTCAAAAGGTTAAGAGGTCGCTACCTCACTGCTCCATGCGATGCAGTCTTGCATCGCCTCACTCACACGATGCAATAATGCACAGTAGAGACTGCCCAAACGCATGCAGTGTCTGCTGAGCATGACTGCATCATGACAAACATCCTAGCAAATTATTATATAGGATGGGATGCACTCACGATAAACGAGGTTATTTCCTGGGTAACAGATATCAAAAATTCTATAAATGCCAAAATCAGCACTCACAGGTCTTCAAAAATGTTGCAAAAAACATTAATTATGGATCAATGTTCAATCCCAAACTGGGTTAGAGATCAAAATGTTGATCCCTAATTAAGGTTCTTTTGCAACATTTTTGAAGTTCTATGAGTGCTGATTTTGGGATACAAGAGACAAGAGTCTCTAGAAGATAGACAGCACTCACAGGATCATTTTGAGAACAGTAGAGGTGTTTATTTGAATCAAAATTTCTGCTGTATTACATGGCCTTTATCAAGATGATAATGGCTGTGTAATGTGGCCAAAACATCGATTCAAATAAACATCTCTGCTGTTCTCAAAATGATCCTGCGAGTGCTGTCTATCTTCTAGAGAATCTTGTAAGCATGATTTATTTTTTGATGTGCATCCAGACATGTAAGCTATTTCACAGAGAGTGCTACCAGTTTGAATATATATATATATATATATATACAGTAATGTGCAAAAGTTTTAGGCAGGTGTTCTAAAGTAAGAATGCTTTAAAAAATAGACGTTAATAGTTTATTTTTATCAAATAGTGTGTGAACAGAAGAAAAATCTAAATCAAATCAATATCTGGTGTGACCACTCTTTTCCTTCAAAACAGCATCAGTTCTCCTAGGTACACTTGCACAGAGTCAGGGGTTTTGTAGGCATATAGTCAGGTGTATGGTTAAACAATTATACCAAACAGGTGCTAATGTTCATCAATTTAATATGTAGGTTGAAATACAATCATTAACTGAAACAGAAACAGCTGTGAAGGAGGAATAAAACTGGGTGAGGAACAGCAAAACTCAGCTAATAATGTGAGGTATCTGAAAACAGTTAAATGTCAAAAGTCATACAATATGGCAAGACTGAGCACAGCAACAAGACATAAGGTAGTTATACTGCATAAGCAAGGTCTCTCCCAGAGAGAAATTTCAAGGCAAACAAAGGTTTCCAGATGTGCTTTCCAAGCTCTTTTGAAGAAGCACAAAGAAACAGGCAATGATGAGGACCATAGACGCAGTGGTCGGTCAAGGAAACTTAATGCAGCAGATGAAACACACATCATGCTTACGTCCCTTCACAACTGGAAGATGTCCAGCAGTGCCACCAGCTCAGAACTGGCAGAAAACAGTGGGACCTGGTACACCCATCTACTTTCCGGAGAAGTCTGGTCAGAAGTGGTCTTCATGGAAGACCTGCGGCCAAAAATCCATACCTCTGACCTGGAGACAAGGCAGGGTAAAACAACGATGCACGAAAACACAGGAATTGGGGTGCAGAAAAATGGCAACAGGTGGTCTGGACTGATGAGCCAAAATTTAAAATATTTGGCTGTAGCAGAAGGCAATTTCTTAGCTGAAGGGCTGGAGAGCAGTACAAGAATGAGTGTCTGCAGGCAACAGTGAAACATGGTAGAGGTTCCTTGTAAGTTTGGGGATGAATTTCTAAAAATGGAGTTGGGGATTTGGTTAGAATGAATGGTCTCCTCAATGCTTATAAGTATAGGCAGATACTTATTCATCATGCAATACCATCAGGGTGGCATCTGATTGACCCAAAATGTATTCTGCAGCATAACAACGATACCAAACATACAGCCAAAGTACTTAAGAACAATTTTCAGTGTAAAGAAGAACAAGGAGTCCTGGAAGTGATGGTATGGCCCCCCACAGAGCCCTGATCTCAACATCATTGAGTCTGTCTGGGATTACATGAAGCAACTGAGGATGCGTAAATCCACAGAACAACTATGGTTAGTTCTTCAAGATGTTTGGAACAACCTACCTGCTGAGTTTCTTACAAAACTGTGTGCAAGTGTACCTAGAAGAACTGATGCTTTTTTGAAGGAAAAGGGTGTTCACACCAAACATTGATTAGATTTAGATTTTTATTCTGTTCACTCACTATGCATTTTGTTAATTGATAAAAATAAACTATTAGCATGTCTATTTTTGAAAGCATTCTTACTTTACAGCATTTTTTGCACGCCTACCTAAAACTTTTGCACATTAACCCTTTATATGGACAGTATACCCTAATTATGAAAAAAATATCTTGTAGGGCTTTTCCTATAGAGTGATACAAGAGTATTCCCATTGCAAGGAGATGTTTAGTTCAAAAGATATTAAGGCAATAACTTGAAACATTTATGATTGCGTGAGTTCAAGATGTTTTGCGGTCAGATGGTGCTGTTACTATTAAAAGTAAATTGTCGTAGAAACAAGCTTCCCATAGATGGATTTGGAAACAGAACCACGTGGTAGCAGGACATCATAGGGGTTATGCCCTAAGGTGTGATAAAGAGGTGATAAAGTAAAGATGACGTTCTCCAGTGATATGGCTTTTTCAGTTCCTTTGATATTCTATGGAATCAATGCATTAAGATTTCTCCACTGTTGGAGATGATAGTGCAAAGTCATCTCCACCTCATCACCTCTTTCTCACACGTTAGTGAAGTGGTTCTCAACCTGTGGGTCGGGACCCCTTTGGGGGTCGAATGACCATTTGCCAGGGGTCACCTAAAACCATCAGATATTTATATTTCAATTCATAACAGTAGCAAAATTACAGAGATGAAGGAGCAACGAAAATAATTTTACTGTTAGGGGTCGCCACAACTTGGGAAATGTTATCAAAGGGTCGCTGCTGTCAGAAAAATCCCAAGTTCTCTGTAATAACTTTCAAAAGAAACACCTTCAAACATTGTCCTAGATTAACAAAAGGTTGATTGTGTGGTCATATGATTTTGTCGATGTGTTCAAAACACTTTGAAATTTCTATGTACATACACATCAACATATTCGCTCAAGTATGCAAGGGGTGGGGTGGAGAAGGCCCCTTTTAGCAAACAGGATTGTCGAAGTGCTGTCAGTGTGGAAGGGCTTTCCTCCCTTCACGCATCACCAACACTATGACAATTCTGAAGTTTAAAAGCATTCTCTCTGCTGCCCCACTTGGTCACTAGGGGTATGGCGAAAACACTTTCAGTACCATGGACAGCATCACTCCCTTATGCTTTTGAGTGCCATAGGGAAATGCATTGTTTACTCCTGTAGCACTCAAAGAGTTAAAAAAGTACACCAAGCACTACAAAATCACCCACTTAGTTCTGTACATGATACATGTTGTGCATTCCCAACAACAAGGCTGGGGGTCAGGCAGAATCTATGGGGATTTGTGGCTACCACTTGCCCCCCAAGCCTTGTTTCCTTGGTAGCCACAGATCCCCATGTACACTTTCTGACCCTCTCCAGCCTTTTCCCCTCGCCCACTACTAGCCATAAAGCAATGCATTGCGTACCCCTCTGGCACTCAAAGGGTTAACTGTGTGGGGGCTGTATATGTCAGATTTAGCTGGGGGGGTGCAGCACGTAGTGTTTAAATGGCACTATATGTCGGATTTAGCTGGAGGGCTGCATGTCGTATTTAAATTACACTGTATGTCAGATTTAGCTGGGGGGGGCAGCCTGTCAGATTTAAATCGCACTATATGTCAGATTTAGCTGGGGGGGCAGCATGTCCTACTTAAATGGCTCTATATGCTGGATTTAGCTGGGGGGGGGCAGCCTGTCAGATTTTAGAATGTTAGGTAGCATGGGTAACATCACTGTTATGTGTTAGCCACACATACGCTGCCTGGCACTCCCAGCATTCTTCCCTTGACCAGGGAGTGCCCATGGGGATTTGTGGCTAGCACTAGGCAAGGGGAAAGGCTGGAGGGTCAGACAGTGTACATGGTGATCTGTGGCTACCAGTCAGCAAAGGAACAAGTCTGGGACCAAGCAGTGTATATGAGGTTCTATGGCTACCAGTGGGCAAGGGAACAAGACTGGGGGCAAGAGGTAGCCACAAATCCCCATAGATGCTGCCTGACCTCAAGCTTTATTCACTTGATACAGAGCTAAGGTGATAATTGTGTAGTGCTTGATGTACTTTATTGTAGCCCTTTGGGTGCCATGAGGGAGAGAAATGCACATCCCTATGGCACGCAAAGAGATAAGAGAGTGATGCTGTCCATGGTGCTGAAAGGCTTTCTTCACTCCCCTAGTGACCAAGTAGGGGAGCAGAGAGAATGCCTTCAACATTGCTCCGAAACGACATCGACATTTTCAGCCCTCTTTGAACTTTAGTGAATCTAGGCCATTGAGCGAGCCTTTATTTTTCTCTATAGGAAAACCCCACAACATATAATTTTTTTATAATTAGGGTTAATGACATCAAAATACATTCACTACACATGAAACCGCAGATCATTGCTAAACTATATTTAGTGTTTTGGCACCTATCGTTTGGTAGTTTGACTTGATTATTACTGTTAATATTATACCAATAGCTACTCTTATCTATTACCTTTCTCCTTTTCTTGAATTTCTCTCTTCTTTCCTCCTTCTGGTCTTCTCTTCCCCAGTTTTTGTTGACATTTTCAGCTCCTTTAACCCTTTGAGTGCCAGAGGGGGTACTCAATACATTGCTTTGCAATGCGTTGCGTACCCCTCTAGCACTCAAAGGGTTAATGTTGCAAATCTCATTGGTGCAGGTATGAGACCTCGTTACCTTATTTCAAAGTTTTTAATTTTTATTATTATTGGCTTCATTCTGGGGTAAACCAGCTGCAATGTTGGGGAAAAAACAAAAAAAATCCCTTTGATTTAAATGGGGTTTTTAACCTCTATGATTCTAGAGAGGTCTCAAATACATTGCAAAGCCCCATTTAAATCAATGGGAATTTTTAATTGTCCCTTCTAACTCCTCCTCTAGCTGTCAGATTGCAAACACTAGTGATCAGGGCCCTCTTATTCTGCTGTCTCAATTGCATTTCATTCTGATGGTAAGAACCGTTGTATCGACTGTCCTCCAATTTAAAGTGGAACTACCATCCCACATAAAGTTAAACCCCAAGAATTACCCATCTGGTGACTAGCTGAACAATAGTACTAGTTGCCAGAATAATTACCTACTTACAGAGAAATCGCACTGCTCCCGAGACTGACAGCCAGACAAGAGCGCTTTAAAAGAATCTGTGCATCTGAACCCTCAGTCCCTTCCGGGAACCCTAAGGTACCAAGCAACGGCTCCTAGAGCAGACTGGCACTGACAGTGCAGTTGCGCAGACGTCACTATGTGCCATGGGGAGAGAAATGCACATCCCTATGGCACTCAAAGAGATAAGAGAGTGATGCTGTCCATGGTGCTGAAAGTGCTTTCTTCACTCCCCTAGTGACCAAGTAGGGCAGCAGAGAGAATGCTCTTCAACTTCAGGATTGTCGTAGAGCTGGTGATGTGTGCAGGAAGGACATCCCTTCCACACTGACAACAGTTCACAGCCCTCCCTGCTTATGATTGATTGTGGACTGATACTGCATAGGGAAGTACAGAAAGACCCCAACTTTGCCAACCTCAGGTCGGTGAAGGTGAGACTGTGAACTCCGACATCAGAGGCGGTTATCAAAGTTTAGTGAATGTGTCACATTAACATATCAACACACCCCCTTGCCTATTAAACTTTCTCATTATCCTGCATTTCCATATGGAAATAAGTCATTGTGCTTCATTTCCATATGGAAATAGGCCATTGTTGATGTGATGAGTATAGATTCATAAACCTGTCGGATGGATGTCAATGTGGGCAGTTCTTTGTCGGACTGATGGTGATGTGATATCAAAGACACTTTAGTGAATACTGTTGTGCCTTCAACATTGCTCCGAAAGGACATCAACATTTTCAGCCCTCTTCGAACTTTAGTGAATCTAGGCCATTGAGCGAGCCTTTATTTTTGTCTATAGGAAAACCCACAACATATATATTTTTTTATAATTAGGGTATACTGCCCGTTTAAGGACAAGAGTCTGCTCCACACCCCTCTGTGGAGTCATTTTTATCAATAGGAACTTACACTCCAGTCTGTGTCTATACTTTGAAGATGGATTATTCGTCTCAGTTAAAGAATGAAGATGATGAAAATGATCTCCCAAAACTCTTAAAGGGTCAGTAATGTCTAAATAAAAGTATTTCTCAGAGTCTTCTTTATAATAAAATTAAGAGATTCTGCTATATGCAAGTCCTTACTTTTATGTACTTCAGTAGTTACGAAGAAATAAAGATCCCACGCCCACCCCTTTCTGACACGTCAACAGAAGCTGCAGTTTGATCTGGATGGCTGCAGCGAGGGACAAACTTCAGTAAGCAATGGGAAATCATGCCCACCTTTATCAAGGGGACAGGATTTCCCTTATACTTACTGAAGTTTGCCCCTTGCTGCAGCCATTGAGTAGCACGACCTGATCTGAAATTCAGAGGGAGGCCACCAGAAGGGGTGGGTGTGGGATCTTTATCTCTTTATAACTATTGAAGTACGCAAAAGTAGGGACTAACATATAGTGGAATCTCTTTTTTAATATAAAGAAGACTTGGGGAAATATTTTTATCTAGACATTACTGACCCTTTAAGATTGTTCCTCCTGTTCGTATTAACATTTAGAAAAAACATCTTGGAGTACTGATGAATCTAAAAGTTGGCTGACAACTCAAAATGAGCCACAGGCCATATTAAGTCTAGAACTCTTTCTTCACAGCTGACTATGGGAGGCTGTTCCACAGACTGATGTAGGCAGACCTCTCCCATGCGGCAGGAGAAAAGGGGTTGTTAAGAAAACTGGGTGGGGGGAGAGTAAAGAATAAAAAGTGGCTTCAGGCTTAGTAATTTACATTTTGCTTTATTTCGCAAGTATTAATTAATGTAAACCTGTCACTACAAGACAGGTTAAAAACATACTCTCTGACATTTGTACAAGTGAAAGGAATGATGGAATGCTCCCCAAAAGTAAAAGGGTGAAGAGATTCTTGAGATGCTGAACACATTGTATTGTATCTTATTCAGCATACTTATCTAATAATAGATAGAACCCTTCAAACATACAGAAAACTTCCTGACTACTAAAACCTTGGTAGACTGGAGCCACTTGGAGGACACAGCTTAAAGAAGACACTAAGGATTATTTGTAGTGTTGAGCGAGCATGCTCGGCCGATGCTCGGATCGGCTCGAGCATCGCTCTGCTCGGCACATGGCGGTACTCGTACGAGTACCGCATGTGCTCGCCCGCCATGTTCGGGTCTCCTCCCCGCACGTTTTGCGGCTGCTGCGCAGCCAATAAACGTGCAGGGAGGCTCTGACATCGGTGTAATGCCAGCAGCCATGTTGGCTGCTGGCATTACACTGATTGGCTGGCCAGAACCCGTGGTCAGGTGCTGTATAGCACCTGACCATCGAGTTCGGCTCAGTCTGAGCCAGGGAGAGCTGAGGATAGGAAGGGAAAGGCAGTGTAGGGAGGAAAAAAACAAAAATTGTGAAAAAAAAAGAACCAAAAGTCCTTTTTAGGACTACTGTGTGTGGGGGCAGCAGGTTATTTGGTGTGGGGGGAAAAAAACAAAAAAAAAAAAAAAAAAATATATATATTCTGTTTAGTGTGCAAAGTTGCAGATTAGAGCACATTCTGTTTAGTGTGCACAGTTGCAGATTAGAGCACATTCTGTTTAGTGTGCAAAGTTGCAGATTAGAGCACATTCTGTTTAGTGTGCAAAGTTGCAGATTAGAGCACATTCTGTTTAGTGTGCAAAGTTGCAGATTAGAGCACATTCTGTTAAGTCTTCAAACTAAAATATCAAAGTCACGTATTCCATTCAGTGTGCGTCGCCGCAGTTTAGCAGCACATTCTGAGTACTGTGCAGAGTTGCAGAATAGGAAGAAATACTGTTAAGTCTTCAAACTAAAATATCAAAGTCACATATTCCATTCAGTGTGCTTCGCCGCAGTTTAGCAGCACATTCTGTGTACTGTGCAGAGTTGCAGAATAGGAAGAAATACTGTTAAGTCTTCAAACTCAAATATCAAAGTCACATATTCCATTCAGTGTGCTTCGCCGCAGTTTAGCAGCACATTCTGTGTACTGTGCAGAGTTGCAGAATAGGAAGAAATACTGTTAAGTCTTCAAACTAAAATATCAAAGTCACATATTCCATTCAGTGTGCTTCGCCGCAGTGTAGCAGCACATTCTGTGTACTGTGCAGAGTTGCAGAATAGGAAGAAATACTGTTAAGTCTTCAAACTAAAATATCAAAGTCACATATTCCATTCAGTGTGCTTCGCCGCAGTGTAGCAGCACATTCTGTGTACTGTGCAGAGTTGCAGAATAGGAAGAAATACTGTTAAGTCTTCAAACTAAAATATCAAAGTCACATATTCCATTCAGTGTGCTTCGCCGCAGTTTAGCAGCACATTCTGTGTACTGTGCAGAGTTGCAGAATAGGAAGAAATACTGTTAAGTCTTCAAACTAAAATATCAAAGTCACATATTCCATTCAGTGTGCTTCGCCGCAGTGTAGCAGCACATTCTGTGTACTGTGCAGAGTTGCAGAATAGGAAGAAATACTGTTAAGTCTTCAAACTAAAATATCAAAGTCACATATTCCATTCAGTGTGCTTCGCCGCAGTGTAGCAGCACATTCTGTGTACTGTGCAGAGTTGCAGAATAGGAAGAAATACTGTTAAGTCTTCAAACTAAAATATCAAAGTCACATATTCCATTCAGTGTGCTTCGCCGCAGTTTAGCAGCACATTCTGTGTACTGTGCAGAGTTGCAGAATAGGAAGAAATACTGTTAAGTCTTCAAACTAAAATATCAAAGTCACATATTCCATTCAGTGTGCTTCGCCGCAGTGTAGCAGCACATTCTGTGTACTGTGCAGAGTTGCAGAATAGGAAGAAATACTGTTAAGTCTTCAAACTAAAATATCAAAGTCACATATTCCATTCAGTGTGCTTCGCCGCAGTGTAGCAGCACATTCTGTGTACTGTGCAGAGTTGCAGAATAGGAAGAAATACTGTTAAGTCTTCAAACTAAAATATCAAAGTCACATATTCCATTCAGTGTGCTTCGCCGCAGTTTAGCAGCACATTCTGTGTACTGTGCAGAGTTGCAGAATAGGAAGAAATACTGTTAAGTCTTCAAACTAAAATATCAAAGTCACATATTCCATTCAGTGTGCTTCGCCGCAGTGTAGCAGCACATTCTGTGTACTGTGCAGAGTTGCAGAATAGGAAGAAATACTGTTAAGTCTTCAAACTAAAATATCAAAGTCACATATTCCATTCAGTGTCTTTCACCGCCGTTTAACAGCCTATTCTGTGTACTCTGCAGAGTTGCAGAATTATAAGAAATACTGTTAAGTTTTCAAACTCAAATATTAAAGTCACATATTCCATTCAGTGTCTTTCACCGCCGTTTAACAGCCTATTCTGTGTACTCTGTACAGTTGCAGAATTATAAGAAATACTGTTAAGTTTTCAAACTCAAATATTAAAGTCACATATTCCATTCAGTGTCTTTCACCGCCGTTTAACAGCCTATTCTGTGTACTCTGTACAGTTCCAGAATTATAAGAAATACTGTTAAGTTTTCAAACTCAAATATTAAAGTCACATATTCCATTCAGTGTCTTTCACCGCCGTTTAACAGCCTATTCTGTGTACTCTGTACAGTTCCAGAATTATAAGAAATACTGTTAATTTTTCAAACTCAAATATTAAAGTCACATATTCCATTCAGTGTCTTTCACCGCCGTTTAACAGCCTATTCTGTGTACTCTGTACAGTTGCAGAATTATAAGAAATACTGTTAAGTTTTCAAACTCAAATATTAAAGTCACATATTCCATTCAGTGTCTTTCACCGCCGTTTAACAGCCTATTCTGTGTACTCTGTACAGTTCCAGAATTATAAGAAATACTGTTAAGTTTTCAAACTCAAATATTAAAGTCACATATTCCATTCAGTGTCTTTCACCGCCGTTTAACAGCCTATTCTGTGTACTCTGTACAGTTCCAGAATTATAAGAAATACTGTTAAGTTTTCAAACTCAAATATTAAAGTCACATATTCCATTCAGTGTGTTTCAACGCCGTTTAACAGCCTATTCTGTGTACTCTGTACAGTTCCAGAATTATAAGAAATACTGTTAATTTTTCAAACTCAAATATTAAAGTCACATATTCCATTCAGTGTCTTTCACCGCCGTTTAACAGCCTATTCTGTGTACTCTGTACAGTTGCAGAATTATAAGAAATACTGTTAAGTTTTCAAACTCAAATATTAAAGTCACATATTCCATTCAGTGTCTTTCACCGCCGTTTAACAGCCTATTCTGTGTACTCTGTACAGTTCCAGAATTATAAGAAATACTGTTAAGTTTTCAAACTCAAATATTAAAGTCACATATTCCATTCAGTGTCTTTCACCGCCGTTTAACAGCCTATTCTGTGTACTCTGTACAGTTCCAGAATTATAAGAAATACTGTTAAGTTTTCAAACTCAAATATTAAAGTCACATATTCCATTCAGTGTCTTTCACCGCCGTTTAACAGCCTATTCTGTGTACTCTGTACAGTTCCAGAATTATAAGAAATACTGTTAAGTTTTCAAACTCAAATATTAAAGTCACATATTCCATTCAGTGTGTTTCAACGCCGTTTAACAGCCTATTCTGTGTACTCTGCAGAGTTGCAGAATAGTAAGAAATACTGTTAAGTTTTCAAACTCAAATATTAAAGTCACATATTCCATTCAGTGTGTGTCACCGCAGTTTAGCAGCCTATTCTGTGTACTCTGCAGAGTTGCAGAATAGTAAGAAATACTGTTAATTTTTCAAACTCAAATATTAAAGTCACATATTCCATTCAGTGTCTTTCACCGCCGTTTAACAGCCTATTCTGTGTACTCTGTACAGTTCCAGAATTATAAGAAATACTGTTAAGTTTTCAAACTCAAATATTAAAGTCACATATTCCATTCAGTGTGTTTCAACGCCGTTTAACAGCCTATTCTGTGTACTCTGTACAGTTCCAGAATTATAAGAAATACTGTTAAGTTTTCAAACTCAAATATTAAAGTCACATATTCCATTCAGTGTGTTTCAACGCCGTTTAACAGCCTATTCTGTGTACTCTGCAGAGTTGCAGAATAGTAAGAAATACTGTTAAGTTTTCAAACTCAAATATTAAAGTCACATATTCCATTCAGTGTGTGTCACCGCAGTTTAGCAGCCTATTCTGTGTACTCTGCAGAGTTGCAGAATAGTAAGAAATACTGTTAATTTTTCAAACTCAAATATTAAAGTCACTTATTCCATTCAGTGTGTGTCACCGCAGTTTAGCAGCCTATTCTGTGTACTCTGCAGAGTTGCAGAATAGTAAGAAATACTGTTAAGTTTTCAAACTCAAATATTAAAGTCACATATTCCATTCAGTGTCTTTCACCGCCGTTTAACAGCCTATTCTGTGTACTCTGTACAGTTCCAGAATTATAAGAAATACTGTTAAGTTTTCAAACTCAAATATTAAAGTCACATATTCCATTCAGTGTCTTTCACCGCCGTTTAACAGCCTATTCTGTGTACTCTGTACAGTTCCAGAATTATAAGAAATACTGTTAATTTTTCAAACTCAAATATTAAAGTCACATATTCCATTCAGTGTCTTTCACCGCCGTTTAACAGCCTATTCTGTGTACTCTGTACAGTTGCAGAATTATAAGAAATACTGTTAAGTTTTCAAACTCAAATATTAAAGTCACATATTCCATTCAGTGTCTTTCACCGCCGTTTAACAGCCTATTCTGTGTACTCTGTACAGTTCCAGAATTATAAGAAATACTGTTAAGTTTTCAAACTCAAATATTAAAGTCACATATTCCATTCAGTGTCTTTCACCGCCGTTTAACAGCCTATTCTGTGTACTCTGTACAGTTCCAGAATTATAAGAAATACTGTTAAGTTTTCAAACTCAAATATTAAAGTCACATATTCCATTCAGTGTGTTTCAACGCCGTTTAACAGCCTATTCTGTGTACTCTGTACAGTTCCAGAATTATAAGAAATACTGTTAATTTTTCAAACTCAAATATTAAAGTCACATATTCCATTCAGTGTCTTTCACCGCCGTTTAACAGCCTATTCTGTGTACTCTGTACAGTTGCAGAATTATAAGAAATACTGTTAAGTTTTCAAACTCAAATATTAAAGTCACATATTCCATTCAGTGTCTTTCACCGCCGTTTAACAGCCTATTCTGTGTACTCTGTACAGTTCCAGAATTATAAGAAATACTGTTAAGTTTTCAAACTCAAATATTAAAGTCACATATTCCATTCAGTGTCTTTCACCGCCGTTTAACAGCCTATTCTGTGTACTCTGTACAGTTCCAGAATTATAAGAAATACTGTTAAGTTTTCAAACTCAAATATTAAAGTCACATATTCCATTCAGTGTCTTTCACCGCCGTTTAACAGCCTATTCTGTGTACTCTGTACAGTTCCAGAATTATAAGAAATACTGTTAAGTTTTCAAACTCAAATATTAAAGTCACATATTCCATTCAGTGTGTTTCAACGCCGTTTAACAGCCTATTCTGTGTACTCTGCAGAGTTGCAGAATAGTAAGAAATACTGTTAAGTTTTCAAACTCAAATATTAAAGTCACATATTCCATTCAGTGTGTGTCACCGCAGTTTAGCAGCCTATTCTGTGTACTCTGCAGAGTTGCAGAATAGTAAGAAATACTGTTAATTTTTCAAACTCAAATATTAAAGTCACATATTCCATTCAGTGTCTTTCACCGCCGTTTAACAGCCTATTCTGTGTACTCTGTACAGTTCCAGAATTATAAGAAATACTGTTAAGTTTTCAAACTCAAATATTAAAGTCACATATTCCATTCAGTGTGTTTCAACGCCGTTTAACAGCCTATTCTGTGTACTCTGTACAGTTCCAGAATTATAAGAAATACTGTTAAGTTTTCAAACTCAAATATTAAAGTCACATATTCCATTCAGTGTGTTTCAACGCCGTTTAACAGCCTATTCTGTGTACTCTGCAGAGTTGCAGAATAGTAAGAAATACTGTTAAGTTTTCAAACTCAAATATTAAAGTCACATATTCCATTCAGTGTGTGTCACCGCAGTTTAGCAGCCTATTCTGTGTACTCTGCAGAGTTGCAGAATAGTAAGAAATACTGTTAATTTTTCAAACTCAAATATTAAAGTCACTTATTCCATTCAGTGTGTGTCACCGCAGTTTAGCAGCCTATTCTGTGTACTCTGCAGAGTTGCAGAATAGTAAGAAATACTGTTAAGTTTTCAAACTCATATATATTAAAGTCATATATATCGTGTAAGATGAAGAAGGCGGGTAAAAAGGGACGGGGAAGTGGACGTGATCCTGAAAGTTCAGGGCGCGGGTCAGGACGCGGAGAAACTGTGCCTGGTGCCAGAGCACAAGAAAGAAAGACATCCACCATACCTAGCTTCATGTCTGATTTCACAGGGCGTCGCAGGACATCACTCTCGAGGTCCGACCAGTGCGAACAGGTGGTCGGTTGGATGACAGCTGATACTGCTTCCAGTCGGTTAAGCACCACCCTGTCTTCCACCAAGTCCACTCTCAGTAGCCAAGAGTCTGGTCAACATAATCCTCACTCTGATCATCCTTCCTCCCACCATACACGGTCTGGTCAAAGAAGTGATCCCACACTGGGATATAGTGATGAGCTCGTCTCATCACCAATCCTTCATTTGACCCTCTCTCCAAGCACGCTTGCAGAGGAACATGACATCTTGTGCCCTGATTCACAACCTCTAGAGGCTACCCAATCACAAGAAGATGACAGATGTGAACGGCATTTAAGGTCAAAGGAAGTAGTGGATGATGATGATGATGATGATGAGACACAGTTGCCATTAAATCAACCACTATTTCCGTCTCAAGACCTTGTTGAGGAGAATGTTATACAGTTGTCAATGACTGAGTATGTGGTGGGATCAAGACTTGAGGAGGATGATCAGAGTGAGGAAGTGGAGGAGGACTTGGTGGACGATGAGGTGACTGACCCCACCTGGGAAGGTGTAGAGCCGAGCGATGACAGCAGTCCTGAGGGTGAGCCATCTGCAGCACCGCAACAGGCTGGAAGAGGCAGTGGTGTGGCTACAGAAAGAAGGCGGACCGCACCAAACCGGCCCGCAAATGTTCCACGGAGCACCCCCTTGCGTAAATCTACCTTGCCAAGGGGTAGGTGTTCCGCGGTATGGCGTTTTTTTAAGGAAAGTGCGGACGACAAAAGAATTGTAGTTTGCAACCTGTGCCACACCAGAATGAGCCGAGGCATGAACACTAGAAACCTCACCACCACCAGCATGATCCGACACATGGCATCCAAGCACCGTAGTAAGTGGGAGGAACGCCTGGATCGCCCATCTGTGTCTGCAGGCCACACCACTGCCTCCTCTTCCCCTGTTTTCGGTGCCGGCCAATCGCCTGTCGAAGGCGCAGGCCCGCATACCTCCCGCCCTGCACCTGTACCATCTGAAGCACCATCAGCGACCACATCCACTTCCCTGTCCCAGCACAGCGTCCAAATGTCGTTACCCCAGGCATTTGAGCGCAAGAGAAAGTACCCAGCCACCCACCCACAGGCCATAGCACTAACCTCACACCTTTCAAAATTACTGGCCATCGAAATGCTGCCATTTAGGCTTGTGGACACTGAGTCCTTCCGCAGCCTGATGGCAGCAGCTGTCCCTCGGTACGCGGTCCCCAGCCGCCACTACTTTTCCCGGTGTGCCATCCCCGCATTACACCACCATGTGTCCCGTAACATCACCCGTGCCCTGACCAACGCAGTTACTGGGAAGGTCCACTTAACGACTGACACATGGACAAGTGCTTGTGGCCAGGGACGCTACATTTCCCTGACGGCACACTGGGTGAATGTCGTGGAGGCTGGGAGCGACTCGGACCCTGGGATGGCACGGGTGCTACCCACGCCGAGGATTGCGGGCCCTACCTCCATCAGGGTTTCCACCAGCACCTACGTTATTGGCTCCTCCTCCTCCGTTTCCACCTCCGAATTCTCTACACACACCGCCACTCCCCCATCAGCCAGTAGCTGGAAGCAGTGTAGCACTGCAGTGGGGAAGCGTCAACAGGCCGTGCTGAAGCTGATCTGCCTTGGGGACAAACAGCACACGGCCTCAGAGCTGTTGCAGGGGATTAGTCACCAGACCGAGCAGTGGCTCTCGCCACTCAACCTGCAACCAGGCATGGTTGTGTGTGATAATGGGCGTAACTTGGTGGCGGCTTTGGAGCTCGGCAAGCTCACACACGTACCATGCCTAGCGCATGTATTTAATTTAGTGGTGCAGCGATTTCTAAAAACCTACCCCAATGTGCATGATCTCTTGACCAAGGTGCGCCGCGTGTGTGCACATTTCCGTAAGTCATCTACAGCTTCGGCCGGCCTGTTGAAGCTGCAGCAGCGCTTACAATTGCCAGCTCACCGGCTGCTGTGTGACGTGAGCACGCGCTGGAACTCCACCTTCCACATGTTGGCCCGGCTTTGTGAGCAGCAGAGGGCAGTAGTGGAGTACCAGCTGTTACACGGTCGTCGCCTCTCCGTTCAACTTCCTGTAATCAGAAGTGAGGAGTGGGAATGGATGTCAGACCTCTGCGAGGTTTTACGCAATTTTGAGGAATCGACACAGATGGTGAGCGGCGATAACGCTATTATCAGTGTAACCATCCCACTTCTGTGTCTACTGAAACGCTCGCTGCTCACAATTAAAACCGACGCTTTGCATGTGGAAGAGGTGGAAATGGGGGAGGAAGAGCTTACACAAGGTGATAGCCAGAGCACCCTCACTTCGTCTTCTCAGCGACAATTGGAGGAGGCGGAGGAGGAGGAGGAGGAGGAGGAGGAAGACACGGTTGCCTCCGCTACAGAGGGTAGCCATGGAACTTTAGTTCCATCTCTTCAGCGTGGGTGGGCAGAAGAGGAGGAAGAGGATGAGGATATTGAGAGTCATCCTCCTGGTGAGGACAGCGAAATCTTGACTGTTGGTACTCTGGCACACATGGCTGACTTTATGTTAGGCTGCCTTTCCCGTGACCCACGCGTTATATGCATTTTAAACAACACGGATTACTGGGTGTTCACCCTTCTGGACCCCCGCTACAAAGAGAATTTCTCATCTCTCATTCCTCCGGTGGAGAGGACAAGCAAAATGGTGCAATACCAGAAGGTTCTTGTCGAAAAATTGCTCCAAAATTTTCCATCTGACAACGCTGGCGGCAGAGTACGTGCTACCTTGGCCAACAGAGAAGGGGAGAAAAGGGGAGCACACAGCAGTTCCGAGAAAGGCAGGGCAACACTCTCCAAGGCGTGGGACACCTTCATGACACCCCGCCAGCACCCTCACCCTGATGCGCAGCCTAGTGTCACAAGGAGGGAAAAGTTTTGGAAGATGGTGAAGGAGTACGTAGCAGACCGTGTCAGCGTCCTCAATGATCCCTCTGTGCCTTACAACTACTGGGTGTCCAAGCTGGACACGTGGTATGAACTGGCACTCTACGCCTTGGAGGTGCTGGCCTGCCCTGCCGCCAGCGTTCTGTCTGAGCGGGTATTTAGTGCTGCTGGTGGCATCATAACAGATAAGCGTATCCGCCTTTCCACCGACAATGCTGATAGGTTGACACTTATAAAAATGAACAAGGCCTGGATTTCCCCTGACTTCTCCACTCCACTGGAGGAAAGCCCCGGGGGAACATAAACTCACTTTATATATGTTATTTACAATGATGGGAATACTCTGTATTCCCATTCACCCCTTCCACCCAAAAAACGGGTATATGGTTGACTCTTAATCTTCTCATCCTCCTCCTCCTCTTCCATATGCCCTGTGCTATAATTTTTATATAGGGCCAGCTCACCAGCGGGCCCTGTGATATAATTTTTATATAGGGTCAGCTCACCAGCGGGCCCTGTTTGACAATTTTTATATAGGTCAGCTCACCAGCGGGCCTTCTCATATAATGTTTTATTGGGTCAGCTCTCTAGCGGGCCCTCTCATATAATGTTTTATAGCGTCAGCTCACTAGCGGGCCTTCGCATATAATGTTTAGGATGGTCAGCTCTGCAGCAGACCCTCACCCATAATGTTTTAGATGGTCAGCTCAGCGCACGTTTCCCTCTTAATCATGGCCTCAGTTCTGAAAATCAAGGAAATTTTTGGGAGAATTTGCCTCTGCGCACGTTTCCCTCTTAATCATGGCCTCAGTTCTGAAAATCAAGGAAATTTTTGGGAGAATTTGCCTCTGCGCACGTTTCCCTCTTAATCATGGCCTCAGTTCTGAAAATCAAGGAAATTTTTGGGAGAATTTGCCTCTGCGCACGTTTCCCTCTTAATCATGGCCTCAGTTCTGAGAATCAAGGAAATTTTTGGGAGAATTTGCCTCTGCGCACGTTTCCCTCTTAATCATGGCCTCAGTTCTGAAAATCAAGGACATTTTTGGGAGAATTTGCCTCTGCGCACGTTTCCCTCTTAATCATGGCCTCAGTTCTGAAAATCAAGGAAATTTTTGGGATAATTTGCCTCTGCGCACGTTTCCCTCTTAATCATGGCCTCACTTCAGAAAATCGATGAAATTTTTGGGAGAATTTGCAGATGATATACAAGTAAATATACAGCAAATACTGTTTGGTAACAATTTTTCGCCTAAAGTCGTTTTTATTTTCCTTTTTGTGTGTTTTACGGTCAGTCTGTAAAAATGGCGTACTACGGGCGAAAGATCGTTCCCAGCAGCGATGTTGGAGTCCAAGGTGCATCCAGACATCCTCCCTATGCTGTCCCTGAACCATTTCTGTAGTGTTTCCATCTTTTTCTGCCCTTTTCCTATGGACCAGGCACCCTCCCCTCATCAGAGCAGGGGGTGCCTGGTGTAATGCTCGAGTCCTCCCATTGACTTCAATGGGGCTCGGGTGCTCGGCCGAGCACTCGAGCCTCAGGGGGTGCTCGGTCAGAGCACCCGAACATCCGAGCATTGGGGTGCTCGCTCATCACTAATTATTTGCTGTCCCCCAGTGATGTAACAATAGGTGTCGCACCTGCAACTGGGCCCATCACTGGGCCCTCCTTCTTCACAGACCTCTAGCAGATGATCTCCCTCCGACACTCTAGTAATGCAGAGTGCTGGAAGATGACATCATCTCCATGACATTATCTCCCAGAGCTCTGCATTACTGAAGAGAGGACCACACGGGAGCTCCATTTGTATAGAGGTCTGTGCAGAAGAAGGCACAGACCTCTCCTGCCATGCCGCTGGACCACCAGGGAGGTAGCAGATGGGCATTGTGGAGATTGTGGGCAATGTGGATGCAGTGTGGAGATGGGGCAATGTGGAGATTGGAGGCAATGTGGGGGCAATGTGGAGGTGGCCAGTGAAGATGGCCAGTGCGGTTGAGGGTGGGGCACTGTGGTCGGGGGGGGCCCATGGAAATTCTTGTACCAGGGACCGGTGGCTTCTAGTTGCGCCTCTGTTGTCCCCCATAACCCCTTGAGAAGCAGAGGAGTGTGCAATGCCTTGCAAAGCAAGGATTTGCACACCCCTCTGCTTCTCAAGTGGTTAATGACATCAGAAGACGTTAAGGGGTTAATGACATCAAAATACATTCACTACACATGCGACCGCAGATCATTGCTAAACTATATTTAGTGTTTGGCACCTGTTGTTTGGTAGTTTGACCTGATTATTACTGTTAATATTATACCAATAACTACTCTTATCTATTACCTTTCTCCTTTTCTTGAATTTCTCTCTTCTTTCCTCCTTCTGGTCTTCTCTTCTCCAGTTTTTGTTGACATTTTCTTTAACCTTTTGAGTGCCAGAGGGGTACTCAATGCATTGCTTTGCAATGCGTTGCGTACCCATCTGACACTCAAAGGGTTAATGCTGCAAAACTCATTGGTGCAGATATGAGACCTCATTACCTTATTTCAAAGTTTTTAATTTTTATTATTATTGGCCTCATTCTGGGGTAAACCAGCTGCAATGTTGGGGAAAAACAAAAAAATCCCTTTGATTTAAATAGGGTTTTTAACCCCTAGAATTCTAGAGAGGTCTCAAGTACATTGCAAAGCCCCAATTAAATCAATGGGAATTTTTATTTGTCCCTTCTAACTCCTCCTCTAGCTGTCACATTGCAAACACTAGTGATCAGGGCCCTCTTATTCTGCTGTCTCAATTGCATTTCATTCTGATGGTAAGAACCCTTGTATCCACTGTCCTCCAATTTAAAGGGATAGTAATACTTAATAATTACTAACCCCTGTATTGAAGTCACATTAAAAAGAAACGATTTGCCCCCAGTGTCATCTCTCAAACCTTTATGGTTTGAGAGATAATCGCTCCTAAAGTTGCCCTCTACCTCCCCCTTCCCTGAAGTCAGCTTTGTAGCTGACTGAAGGGAAATCCGGTCTTACGATCATCAGGCGGCTCTGCAGCACAGCCAAGATCGTGTTCATAAAAACAAAATCTTTCACTGAAATGGTCTTCTACGTGTGCTTGGTTTGCAAGCACACGTAAAAGACTGTTTTAGTGAAAGATTTATTTTTTATTAACATGATCTTGGCTCTGCTGCAGAGCCGCCTGATGATCGTACGACAGGCTTCCCTGCAGTCAGCTAGAACGCTGACTTCGTGGAAGGGGGAGGGAGAGGGCAACTTTAGGAGCGATTGACACTGGGGGAAATACATATCTTTTTAATATGACTTTAATATAGATATTAGTAATTATTAAGTATTACTATCCCTTTAAAGTGGAACTACCATCCCACATAAAGTTAAACCCCAAGAATTACCCATCTGGTGACTAGCTGAACAATAGTACTAGTCGCCAGAATAATTACCTCCTTATAGAGAAATCGTACTGCTCCCGAGACTGACAGCCAGACAAGAGCGCTTTAAAAGAATCTGTGCATCTGAACCCTCAGTCCCTTCCGGGAACCCTAAGGTACCAAGCAACGGCTCCTAGAGCTGACTGGGACTGACAGTGCAGATGCGCAGACGTCACTATGTAAAGATGTCTGCGCTGTTTCCTGGCTGTCAGTATTGGGAGCAGTAGAATTTATCTATAAGGAGGTAATTATTCTGGTGACTAATACTATTGTTCAGCTGGTCACCAGACGGGTAATTCTTGGGATTTAGCTTTATGTGGGGTGGCAGTTCCACTTTAACAATGTTATTATGTTGTTACCCTATTGTACAGTGCTACAGAATTGGTTGGTATATAACTGATGATGATGATAACAGCTGTCTTATAATTCTTCACTTTATTCCCTGCAGTACAATTAAGACACTAATTTAAAGGCTCCCTGGGTAAAGCTGATTAACTCTCTGAGCAACAGAGCGGTACTCAGCACACTGCGGCTCTCAGAGGGTTACCAGAGCCATTTGATTCGCATCCCGTGGCTCTGCTGGCAGGGTTTTCTGGCCCAGCAAACTGAGATCAAAGCAAATGTAGATATATGGTGTCATGCGTGGAGTGGGATGCCAGCATTACCCTAAGGACTTTGACTTAAAATAAAAAACAGTCCATAATAATTAAAGAATAACAGCCTCGCTTTAAATGCAGACCGTGTGGAGATGTACAAAGAAAAGGATTTCAATTCTGGAGCACACCAAGCGCATCACAGGAGAAAATAAAAATTGTGTTGCAATGCGTTGAATACCTCTCTGGCACTTAAAGAATTTTAATGGGGAGTTTAACACCTTGTATGCTAGAGAGTTCTGCACTGCATTAAAGCGGAAATTTCACCTTAATACACAGTGTCTCCTATGATTAGTCTTGTAAAATGGTTTGTAGATTGCATACTTTATGAGATATTAGACTTCATGTAGCCATTTCACACACAGGGTAACAGCGGCACAGGATTTCCCATTCCTCAAATTCTCTTAACCCTTTGCGTACCAGAGAGGTACGCAACGCATTGCTCTGCAATGCATTGCGTACCTCTCTGGCACTCAAAGGATTAAAGGGAAATTAAAGGGATAGTAATGTTTCAAAATAAAAGCAGCTCCAATTAATCTTCATAGTATTTGGGCCATGGAGAGTGTTATTTCAATTCTGTCAGAGTTGTAGTTCAAGTGTAATTGAATGATAAAGTATCCCCCTCCCGCTCCTTTTACTGATGTAACACTGCTTACCTCAGAGCAGCAAGACTGTCCAGATGGATCGCAGAGAGGGACAATCTTCAGTGATCATAAGAAAAAAACAGAAAAAACTGTCAAGGGGGCCAGGGTTTTCCTTACGATCACAGTAAGAAGATTGTCCCTTGCTGTTAGCTGTCTGGTCAAGAGACCAGATCCTACATCTGAGGAGTAGTTAAATGCGCAAAAAATAAAGTTTAAATATTGTCCGGCAGCCTACTTCCGGCTTGCCGAACTTTGCCGACCAGAGGCAGCTCTGTCCCACTAGCCATCATCCTCGCACAACGGAGGCTGTCTGTCACTAAAGTGGAGCCATCGCATTGGCAGAGATCGATATCTAGCCAATGCGAAGGCTCCACTTTAGTGACAGACAGCCTCCGTCACCGGAGGATGATGGCTAGTGGGACGGAGCTGCCTCTGGTCGGCAAAGTTCGGCAAGCCGGAAGTAGGCTGCGGGACAATATTTAAACTTTATTTTTTGCGCATTTAACTACTTTTTTAATACAATGAACAATATTTTAAGTGTTTTAGATAAATGCTCTAACTAATGAGCATTACATGTATTTAGGTGAGAGATCCCCTTTAATAAAAGTGAAACGCTGCTATAAGTAAGCATAAGGAGATATTAATAAAAGTGAAACGCTGCTATAAGTAGGCAAAACTTCCTGTTCTTGTCAATGGTGGACATTTTATGACAATGCCAGAATGAACAGAGGAAATATGAGTGAAAAGTAGGTGTGGGCAAAAAGCCAGAAAAATTTCCCTTGTGAAACAAAGCAACATTTTTCTCCTTATCACCACTGCAACTTACTGAACTTACAGCTAATGAAATACTTCTCAGTGTGCTAACCCTTATGATTACAAGTTCACAGCGTTTTTTTTAACACCTGTATGTGTGTATCTTTATTTATACAGCGCCATACATATACACAGAAATAGTAATCCAATATAATAATTCTCTAGGATGTTTGTCAGAAGCTGTCATGCGCAGTAGAGACTGCGTGCATTTGGGCAGTCTCTACTGCGCATGATTGCATTGTGTGAGTGAGGAGACGCAAGACTGCATCAAGTGTAGCGCCCGCTTAACCTCTTGAGTACCAGAGGAGTATGCAAAGCATTGCAAATGTGTTGCGTACCCCTCTGGCACGCAAAGGGTTAACACTACCGGGACCTTCGCCTGTGGACACGGGCTTATACACTAGTAGTACAATAAAAAATACAGGACAGGGTTAAGAGTATCAGGCTAAAGCGTGATCATTGCATTATTTGTGTGTGGGGAGGTGGAATTATACATTGGGAAAGGGACCTTGCCACAAGGAGCTTACAATCTAATTACACTTGTAAATGTGTAAATGAAAAATACTGAAATATACTTTTGAATAGGTCACGGAGGATGTATAGTCTCTATGATGCACGTCCCAGAACTATGATATGGGGACCATCTAAAAAAATGTTCTGCGTGGTATGGTCAACCTGAGGCCCTTCAGCTGTTGTTGGACTAAAAGTTCCATTATCCTCAGTCAGTTGTTGGGAGTTGTAGTCCAGTAGGTGGAGACTTCAGATCACCTACCCTAGGTAGAATCTCTATTGGAGACAACATGACTCCAAAAACATTAACATTAACCCCTTAGTGACTGGCCGCGCGCCCACGCGGCTGGCACTTAACTCCCGCCGAACTTTTTTTTTTCATTTTTTTAAACAACTTCCGGGACGTACGTGCATGTCCTCTGTCCACCTGGGATATCCGCTCAGGATGTACATGTTCGTCCTTGGATGGTAAGGGGTTAATTAGATTAGTAAAGTAGATATCTGTAAAACTATTTTTTTATGAATTAATGTTGATAGCTATTAGGTCAGTATATTACCACAGCACTGCATTAAATTAAATATTCCATCCAAGGAGCTATATTATATATAGATTGGTTAGATTTGGGCATTGTTTTATATTGTCACTGACCCTTACATATAGGCTAGTTTATTCAGTGCATTCACATTTGAGTCTACGTAAACTAAACTCCAGCTTCCGATCAGGTTCATTTATCTGCTTTAACGCTATCAAGCTGTCTAAGCAGAAATTCCCCTGTTGGGAGCCAAAAATTAAATCAGAACTCTCAATCGCCTGCAGTTTAATCACTGAACTATGTCCCATGGAGTTCTGTTTTTTTTATTTTTAATCAGATCCTGACCTTAAGGGTGCCAAATCATCCCTTTAACCCTTTGAGTGCCAGAGGAGTATGCAACACATTAGCAATGCGTTACATACCACTCTGGCACTCAAAGGGTTAAAGGGATAGTAGTGTTTCACAATAAAAGCAGCTCCAATTAATCTTCATAGTATTTGGGCCATGGAGAGTGTTATTTCAATACTGTCAGAGTTGTAGTACAAGACTAATTGAAGGATAAAGTGTCCCCCTCCCGCCCATTTTACTGATGTAACACTGCTCACCTCAGAGCAGCAAGACTGTCCAAATGGATCGCAGAGAGGGACAATCTTCAGTGTGCATATCTAGAGGGCAAGGTTTTCCTTATGATCACAGTAAGAAAATTTTCCCTTGCTGTGATCTATCTGGTCAAGAGACCAGATTCCACATCTGAGGAGTGGGGCTTACACTAGGTAAAAGGGACGGGAGAGGGCTACTTTATCATTCAATTACTCTTGAACTACAATTCTTACAGTATTGATATAACACTCTTCATTGACCAAATAGTATGAAGATATTGGAGCTGCTTTTATTGTGAAACATTACTATCCCTTTAAAAGAGGATACATAAAAAATGTCTGCTGCATTGATACATGGGACTCGCTGTAGCCTAATAATTAACCAGTGGAGCCCTGAGGCAGGTGGTTTTTCATGTGTCCTCTTTTAACTCTTTGAGTGCCTAGGAAAGGATCCAACACATTGTACTGCAGTGTACCGGATACCTGCCTGGAACGCAGAGGGATAAAGAGCTAATCTGGCAACCCTAC
The DNA here is from genome assembly GCA_037306005.1 of Rhinophrynus dorsalis. Taxonomy (NCBI): domain Eukaryota; kingdom Metazoa; phylum Chordata; class Amphibia; order Anura; family Rhinophrynidae; genus Rhinophrynus; species Rhinophrynus dorsalis. The sequence goes on from CM074722.1 coordinate 29,146,352, forward strand.
CTGATCTACCTGACGTGAGCTACCAAAGTCACTGAACTGCTGGAGTGCGATGACTTCAAATGAAAAAGCTTCTGATGTCCAATTCGGTGGCTTTGTAATCAAGGTCATTTGCATAGCTGATGAGATTAAAGAGGAACTGCCACCCCACAAAATCTTTATCTTAAGTCTCCATCTGGCAACTAGCTGCTTAGTAGAGCTGGTCGCCAGAATTATTACCTGGTTTAACTGATTTACGACTTATTCGGAGGCTGACAGTAGCAGGAAGCACAAACATCTTGCCATAGTGAGGTCCGTGCACCTGCGCTGTCAGCCGGCTCCAAAAGGGACTGACAGCGCAGGTGCAAGGACGTCACTATGGCAAGATGTCCATGCTTCCTGCTACTGTCAGCCTCCGAATAAGTCGTAAATCAGTTAAACCAGGTAATTCTGGCGACTAGCTCTACTAAGCAGCTAGTCGCCAGATGGAGACTTTATTAAGATAAAGATTTTGTGGGGTGGTAGTTCACCTTTACAAAAAAAAAAACATTAGTTCATCTATTTCAACCCTTCTTCTTATGACAAGACTTCCCCGGATGGGAATGCAGCATACAAAATGGGGAAGCATGTCATGGGAAGGTTTTATCCAGACAGGAAGAGTGTGTGCTAAGGGAGTAAGGGAGATTGGCTTATTAAGGGTGGACAGGAAGTGGACTGCTGTTCAGGGGGGAGAGGGCAAGGAGAAGCCTCCCACCCTATTATGGTGTGTTTGTGTGTTGCTTGGTTGTATGACACGGCAGCAGGGGCATACCTAGAGCATTTTGCACCCATGGCCCCAATCCATACTTGGTACCCCACCTCCCCCCCCCCGTTTAAAATGTAAAAAAACACCCACAAAAATGTGAACAGTATGTTGAGCACATCTCTATCAAAGGGTTAAAATTATATATTATATATATATATATATATACAAAAAGGAAAAACATCTGCACAAAATATACAATATATAAGGGTTTGAAGGCAACACACAGACTGAAGATGTATTTGAAGTACCATAACAGGTCACAAGCACACTGGATAGTAGTGCACAGTGATACAGAAAGGGGGAGCTGTGACACTTACCTTGCAGGATCAGCAGTAGCAAGAGGAGTGAAGACATCTCAGTGCCTTGGGAATCAGAAGAGTTGTGGCTGAATAAAGAGGAGCAAACACCAGTAAGAAGGCTACGTTACCCAGAAGATCTCGGTGCCATCATAGCTGCAGAAGGTTTCCATGCTGGGTCAGCACAGTGTCCAGCAGAGTATCACTGGGCAGCACTGGGAGACACAAACATGAGCAGCAAAGCTACATAACAGCACAGAGCCTGCTGTTGGTTCACTGATAGCTGATTGGCTGCGCCATTGCTGCCCTGAACATGCTGATTGGCTACTGGTCACGCAGTTCGGCTGATGAAGCAGACAAGAGCTGGGTTAAGAGTTTTGTTTCTATGCTGCCTGTCAGTAATGCCAGTCCTGGGCATCCTGTGTACTGATATTCTAAGTAAAGGGCAACTGCACTGTCCGGTGCACCCCGTTCTAGAATTCATTTCTATATTTGCTTTCTTTCTTATGCACAGAAAAGAGAAACAACCCTGAGGCAATGAGTTGGACACCTTTGTAACGTTTGAGGGGTTACAAGCCTCATTAAATTCATTGGGAGTTATAATGCGTTTTTTTTTTCTCCCCTATGGTTTTCTCCAAAATAATCTAATAAAGAAGGACTGCTGGTAGCTTCAGACTGCGGAATAGTGGGAAATGTGTCAGACGGTTCAATAACTGCTGCAGCTGTGGCACAGGAGGTTGATGGCACCAGAACTGTAGGCCTAGAGGCCTGGCCTCTCGCTCTGTGTGGCTGGCACCAACTCTTCATGAGCAACAATGCGCTCTGCCTCCACAGCACATGCTGCGTCACTGCTAGTGCTCCCTCCCCTCCCCCCTGTGACAGGGTCTTATAGGGCAACTGGGCATGAGTCATCTCCTCCTCCAATCACTGCGCACCGGCGAGCACACAGAGCACTGACTTCAGTCTTATGAAGTTAAAGGGCAAGCACAATCAAAATCCTGCACCCCTCTAACATGTGGTACCCAAGGCGGACCGCCCCCCCCCTGCATGGCAGGAAGCACAGTCCTTGCAAAGAGATTGATAACTGATGTGGTAATGTTATCTGGATTTTATCCTCGGGCGGAAGCCCTTTGGGGGTTTGCCCCGGACTTAGGTCTCGAGTGGGCGATGTTACCCATTGAAGCAAAAGTGGATGGCCAATGTGGTAATTCCTTGGGAATCAGCTGTTAATGCTGATGAGTGGTGGAGTCAACTGTAAGTGCTAAAGAATGGTGGGCTCAGCTGTAAATGCTGGAGTGATGGATTCAGCTGTAAGTGCTGACGAATGTTGGGGTCAGCACTAGTGCTGAGGAATGTGGTGATTCTTGCAGTTAACGACTGATTAATGATTGATTAATTATTATTATTATAGTTGAATAAGAACAATAATAATAATGTGTTTGGTAGTAGTTAATAAAGCCGTTGCCTGTTATCCCCAAAAGTTGTGTCTTTGTTTATTACAGGGATCGTACCCTCTACTTATGACATATCTTATATTCAGAAAGCCTTATGCCTGTTCCATGCATACTTACATTCCCTTACAAGTATTAACCTCTACCACTTCTGCTAGTAGACTGTTCCATTTATCTACCAACCTCTCAGTGAAGTAAAACTGTCTTACATTACATGTAACCTCTGTCCCTCTAGTTTTAGACTATGGCCTCTTGTCCTAACATTTGTACTCCTTTGAAATGTGCTTCCCTCCTGCACTTTGAATCTCTTTATGTATTTGAATGTTTCCATCTTATCCCCATCTCTTCTCTCTTCTAAGTTATTCATATTCAGAGCCTTTAGTCTATCCTGATATTCATGTAAACCATTCACCATTCTCTGAGTTATCTTCATAATATCTACATTGTTCTGTAGATGGGGTCTCCAGTACTGAACACAATACTCTAGGTGAGGTCTAACCAGAGATCTGTAGAGTGGCATGACCACTTCCCTCTTTCTGCTACTAATGCCCCTAACTATACAACCCAGCACCCTGCTTGCATTCCCCGCTGCTTTGTTACATTACTTGCCTGCCTTTAAAGGGATAGTAATACTTCATGTTATCTTTATTTTATTTTGTAGGCATTAAGAAAACATGAAGAATGATATGTCTTATCTTTCAAACCTTTATGGTTTAAGAGATATTCACAAGCAAAGTTTCCCCCTCCCGCCCCTTTTACATAGTGTAAACCATCTCTTCTCAGATGTGGAATGCAGTCCATAGACCAGACAGATAACAGCAGGGGACAATCTTCTTCCTATGAGAACAATGAAAGCCCTGCCCCCCTTGACAAGTTTTTCAGGTTTTTCCCTTATCTTAATTGAAGTTTGTCCCTCTCTGCAGTCTACCTGGGCACCTCCCTTCTGATCTGGTTGAACAGGAGGGGAAACTTTGCTTGTGAATATCTCTTAAACCATAAAGGTTTGAGAGATAAAACTTATATCGTTCTTCATGTTTTTTTAATGCCTACAAAATAAAATAAAGATAAAACCAAGTATTACTATCCCTTTAAGTCATCAGAATGAATTACATCCAAGTAGTTTTCCTAATTTTTCCCGAACAGCACAGAACCCTTCTTACTATATTCTGCCTTTGCACTTTTATATCCCAAGTGCATTACTTTACATTGATCAACATTTATCAAGTAGGGGATTATTATTTTAAGGTGTTCCGCAGACATTTCCTTGTATTAACTTATAAATGTTATCTGAAAGTGGGGAATGTAACTTATGCCATATGTCCTGGTATATTTCTGAATAGCTCCTATGATCATACACATACACCCGGTACGATGCCTATATTATCTGTTCTAGTGTGGGTGTAATTCTTAGTTTTGCTATAGATGTTTCATTGAAACCAGCTGATCCAGAATAGTTATAAAGGCTTCTCCATTTGATCCTCAGGAGAGCTTATTATTCGTCTGCAGTGGCTGCGTTCTCACACTTCTCAGAATGGAGATGGCAAGGGGGAGAGTGGGCGGCTTTGTCTATCTGTCAGGTACCAGGTGCAAGAATAAGCTAAGAGCCTCTTGTCATGCTCCTGGTGTAGTCTTCATTATGAGGCTTCCGTCATGAGCACAAGGAACCAGATGAATATGTGTGCCACAATACAAAGTGCTCTGCATCATCTCTTTATCGTCCTAACCACTTGGTGCAGGAGAAGACTCCAAAGCAATGCATTGGAGGCCTCTCTCGGATTCAAGGGGTTAACCGAGTGCTCTTAAAGGGATAATAATGTTTAATTTTAAGTTTCTTTAATATTGTAGGCATTAAAAAAATAATTACATCGATGGAAGTTTTGATTCTCAATCCTTTATGGTTTGAGAGATGTAACTGGCTAAAGTTCCCCCCTCCAGGCTGTTTTAGAGAATTCAGCGAGCTAGCTGACAGCAGCAGATTCCGGATCTTCATTAGAGCCGAAATCACACTATTTAGAAATAAATATTTAATTGAAACTGTTCCGATGAAGTATTTATTTCTAAGTAGCATGATTTCGGCTCTAATGAAAAACCACCGTCCAGACTAATGACTGGAATCTGCTGCTGTCAGCTAGAGGGCAGACTTGTCTGAAACAATCTGCAGGGGGGAACTTTAGCAAGTTATATCTCTCAAACCATAAAGGATTGAGAATCAAATCTTACATCGATGTAATTATTTTTTTAATGCCTACAATATTAAATAAAATTAAACATTACTATCTCTTTAACCCCTTCAGCAATTACTATCCCTTTAACCCCTTCAGCACTGAAATACAAAGAAAACTTGAAGTTATTGAGACTCGTGCACAGAAGAGAAGTGTAATTCTGAGGTCAAGGCAACTAAACCAGAGGGGAAAAATCCCCACTGAATTAACCCCTTAAGGACCCATGATGTGCCAGGACCATCACGGTGGTTCTGCACTTAAGGACCGGTGACGGTCCTGACACTTCATGGAATTCAGGGGTCCCCACGCGACTGCACGCCGCTCTGGGACCCCTGAATCTGATAAAAAAATAAATAAATAAATTAATACATAATAATTGTCCATGGTCCTTTACTGCCGGCCAGTTGTTAAGGGGGTTAAATGGATCTTTTAACCTGTTGAATGTTAAAGACGTCTCTAGCATTCAGAAGTTTAACCCTTTGAGTGCCAGAGTGGTGTAGGAGGCATTGCATAAAAAGGGTTAAAGGCCACGTGGCGCAGTTGGTTTTCTTTGACGTGCCGATTTTTTATTCGTGGAAGTTTCTAACAAATTTACCTTTTGATTCGCCGATATTTGTTACTTTGTTTTATTTTATTGCTTTTTCAAGAAAATACAAGAAAACAAATATATAAACTAAAGGCAGATCCTGAACATTTGATTGGACAACTGAAATGCAATCCTTAGTGGGAGACATCTAAATGAAAGAAGTGAACAGAGGCAAAAATGAACCCTTTTAGTGCCAGATGGGCACTCAAAGAGTTAAACGGTGTACAACTAAACTGATTATATAAAATTTATGAGGAGTCCATCAGTGGGATGATAAGCTTAGGGTCCTTTAGCCCTGCAAAGAACCAATCACGTCCACCTCTGTGGATGTATTATTCAGGTTGTATGCAGTTATAAGAAGTGGGTGGGTCAGGCCTCTGTATAAATGGACTGCGTTTCAAGCGGAACTACTACCTGAAATACACTTCAGCTTAAATAACTCCCCATCTGGTGATAACCTGCTTAGTAACGCTAGTCACCAGAATTATTACATTGTTAAAAAGATTTACCATTTCTTCCCGGGCTGACAGCAGGACGGATCGCGGATGTCTTCCCATAGTGACGTCTGCACGCCTGCACTGTCAGTCCCAGCCGGCTCTAGGAGGCGTTGCTAGGAGCCGTTCGGCTCCAGAAGGGACTGACAGCACAGGCGCGCAGATGTCACTATGGGAAGACATCCGCGATCCGTCCTGCTGTCAGCCCGGGAAGAAAGGGTAAATATATTTAACAATGTGAGAATTCTGGTGACGAGCGCTACTGAGCAGCTAGTCGCCAGATGGGGAGTTATTGAAGCTAAAGATTATTTCAGGTGGTAGTTCTGTTTTCCAGAAGGTGGAAACATTCCAGGATTTGAGATCCCTGCTCACTCGCTGAGAATGTTCCCTTCTTAGAGCAGTAATTAGCGGCTTTAAATTTCTGACTTGCAGCAGCAACAAGGTAGGGGTGTTAGGAAGCTAAACACTTGCTTATTAATGAACCCTCAAAAACCTAGCCATTTGTTCTCTGCCACTTTGATGTGGTGGACTATGGGCAAGTCTCAAAGTAAAATAATTTTCTGTAAATGGAGTAGTAGTCTCGCCAGAGAAAAAAAAGGCAGGTATATGATCATTATCAAAATAAATGAGTTTTTAGCATGCCTGATAGGGTGACCACACTTCCCGGAATGCCCGGGACTGTCCCTTATTGGGGGTCTGTGTTCCATGTCCGGGGTCACCCCCCACCCGGACAACAAAGAGTCCCGGAATTGAGCAATACACACCAGTCCAGCCAGCCAATGAAAAGTATTTGCTATATGGTCCTCATTGGCTGGCTGTGCCAGCCAATGAAGACCATACAGCAAATACATTTCATTGGCTGGCTGGACTGGTACGTGTGAGACAGCTGGTGTGGAGCAGATATGCTGATGCTGCAAGTGAGACCCGCGGCTGAGGCTCCCGCCAGCACTGACCATCTTTCTGAGGCTGTTCCCACTGGGAACTCATACTCTATGTCAGCCTCAGAAAGATGGTCAGCGCCGGCGGGAGCCTCAGCTGCGGGACTAGGGTGACCACATGTCCCGGAATGGCAGAATAGAAATGTGGTCACCCTAATGCCTGAAGGTGGTGTAGATGTGGGAGTACAAATTCATAAAGTCAATGCTGATATTAGGTAGATGATTGAAGAGTGAAGAAGTAATCTTTGCTTCAAGAGCTAAGGATGTGGAGAAGGGGGGAAAGTGCACCTGCTATTTTTTTTATGTTCTTCCTATATCTTCTATGTCTGCTTTAACTAAAGGCGGTGTGAAGTACACCTCTGTCAGTGATAGGCCAACTCCTTTTATACTAATCTGTACTGTTTAGAGTGGGTGGGATGTAAAAATTATTTAATCTCTTCATTGTCCAGTTCCATCTCCCAGTTAGATGCAAACGTTATTAAACTGTGATTACAACTTGGTTGCTAAAGGCCTGGGAAGTAGGATTAAGTTGATTCTGAGTACTATACTTCACAGGGATCAAATATTTGCAGTTCCTGAGAGGAGAATTGTGGATAGTTTATTATTTTTTTGAAGAGATACTTTGTTATATGTGTAAGTGCACAATCAAAATGCTGCTCTCTTAAAAGGATAGTAATGTTTCATAATAAAAGCAGCTCTAATTAATCATCATAGTATTTGGACTTTGGAGAGTGTTATTTCAATTCTGTCAGAGTTGTAGTTCAAGAGTAATTCAATGACAAAGTATCCCCCTCCCGCCCCTTTTACTGATGTGACACTGCTCAGCCAGATCAGAAGGGAGGTGCCCAGGTAGACTGCAGAGAGGGACAATCTTCAATTAAGATAAGGGAAAAACCTGAAAAACTTGTCAAGGGGGGCAGGGCTTTCATTGTTCTCATAGGAAGAAGATTGTCCCCTGCTGTTATCTGTCTGGTCTATGGACTGGATTCCATATCTGAGAAGAGATGGCTTACACTAGGTAAAAGGGGCGGGAGGGGAAACTTTGCTTGTGAATATCTCTCAAACCATAAAGGTTTGAGAGATAAGACTTATATCGTTCTTCATGTTTTTTTAATGCCTACAAAATAAAATAAATATAAAACGAAGTATTACTAGCCCTTTGAGCTTGGATTTTTAGACGGCTAATGATTTCTCACACTTTTTCTCACAATAAATTATTTTGGGTTTCTCAAAATAATTTATTGCTCATATTCAAACTCTGTATAGCCAAAGTTATAGCCTCATTCTAATAAATGGTTTGAGGGGTATGCCTGTGCCTATCCTGTCAGGTGTTAGGCAAGGCTGTCCCCTGTCTTATTTGTTTGTGCTATTGAACCTCAGTCATTTTATCTGTATTAGGAAAGACAAGTTTGCTATGGTGATACATATTCTTGGTGTAAATGAGATTCAAGGCAAATGCTTTGGCTATATGGATGATATACATTTTTTGTGTGCTTCCCAGTCTGCAGGTATTCCTTTGAACTAATGCTTTTATTAGTGCCTCGGACCTTCATGTCAGTCTTGATAAAAGCTCATGTATGATTTTGGTAATTGGGTGGATGATGTTCCTTCACAGTTTAAAGTTAAAATGGATCAGATTAAATTTCTCGAAATTTGGTTTGATAATGGCCTTTCCAGTGTTTCTAACTGGATTTCATAGTTAAGAAACTACAAGATTGAATCCAGTACTGGAATATGAGAAAGATATAAATCTATGGTAAGGTGCTTGTTATTAAAATAGTTCTTTTACCTGTCATTTTATATACTTTTCCCCCCAAAATTCTGTTTGGGTCAAGGTCATTTTTTATTTTCTGCAGGAGTCTATATCGGAGAAGTTGAGCTGGGTGACTATTTGTAGGAACAAGTTCCTTGGGGACAAGGGGATCCCAGATGTCAAGACTTTTATTCTTTTAACCCTTTGAGTGCCAGAGAGGTATCTATTGCATTGCAGCACAATTCACTGAACGCCTTTCCGGCACTCAAAGCGTTAAAGCTTTTAGCCTTCGTGGTGAAAACAGCTTTTGGAGGTACCAAGACAGCTTCTGTTGTTAGATATATCTTTGGCACCCTTTTGTATTTTTATAAGTGGCTACCAATTCCTCTAAAAAATCTCCCTTTTTCTCTTTTTAACTGGTGTAAGAAGTTGGATATTTTTATTAATCTTATAAACTATTTTCCCTAAATGTTAATATTGTGAGAGATCAGTATAAGTTATCTGCTTTTGTGAAGAACAAACTTATGCTACAGGTTGATCATTTCCCTGAGCAGGTCTTTAAAGGGATAGTAATACTTCATTTTATCTTTATTTTATTTTGTAGGCATTAAAAAAACATGAAGAACGATATAAGTCTTATCTCTCAAACCTTTATGGTTTGAGAGATATTCACAAGCAAAGTTTCCCTCCCGCCCCTTTACCTAGTGTAAGCCATCTCTTCTATGGAATGCAGTCCATAGACCAGACAGATAACAGCAGGGGACAATCTTCTTCCTATGAGAACAATGAAAGCCCTGCCCCCCTTGACAAGTTTTTCAGGTTTTTCCCTTATCTTAATTGAAGATTGTCCCTCTCTGCAGTCTACCTGTGCACCTCCCTTCTGCTCTGGCTGAGCAGTGTTACATCAGTAAAAGGGGCGGGAGGGGGATACTTTGTCATTGAATTACTCTTGAACTACAACTCTGACAGAATTGAAATAACACTCTCCAAAGTCCGAATACTATGATGATTAATTAGAGCTGCTTTTATTATGAAACATTACTATCCCTTTAAGAACTGAGATGTGTCCTAGCAGGGATTGTGCTGCTACTGAAAGAATATTTCATTTGTTTTGGTTTTGTCATTTTGCTAAAGCAGTTTAGAATTATTGTAAACCCTAATTTATGATCTGGGAGGAATTTCTTTATTCTATTACCTCATTTTATAAGGTAGATGTATCTCCATTCATATAGTAAAAAAAAAAAAGGCAAAATTATCTGGCAGTTTAATATGAAATTAAGGAGACCTTTCAGAAGGTTCGTAATCTCTTTGAAGACAGAAGATAAGGGATGCTTATTTGATGGACCGGCTCCACCCCAGATCCCTGCACAAATTAGACTCCTTTGTAAGCCTCTGGTCCACCTCGGAATAATACTTCTCATCTTCTCAACCATCTTCTCTTCTCCTCCACTCCTCCTTCTTTCTCTTTGCTTCTCTTCTTTTAGATGGGGGTTCTGGTACCGGTTTCAGGGTGACATAGTTTTGGAGAGAACTCCTGTTTAGACTTGTTGGGTGAGGAGTCAGGGAAATAACGGGGAGACATAATTTTTTCCCTCTCCCTTCTTTCTCTTAGTTCTTTGTTCTTTGTGAGTGCTCTACTGCCACCATGACCATCAGTAACCTTTCCCTCCCACTGTTCTATTATAAAGACTACTATGGTGCTCTTAAAGGGATAGTAATACTTCGTTTTAACTTTATTTTATTTTGTAGGCATTAAAAAAACATGAAGAATGATATAAGTCCTATCCCTCAAACCTTTATGGTTTATGAGATATTCACAAGCAAAGTTTCCCCCTCCCGCCCCTTTTGCCTAGTGTAAGCCATCTCTTCTCAGATGTGAGTCTGGTTGTATGACAGGACAGATAACAGAAGGGGACAATTTTCTTTGTATGAAAACAATGAAAGCCCTTCCCCCCTTGACAAGTTTTTCAGCTTTTTCCCTTATCTTAATTGAAGATTGTCCCTCTCTGCAGTCTACCTGGGCACCTCCCTTCTGATCTGGTTGAACGGGTGGGGGATACTTTGTTTGTGAATATCTCTTAAACCATAAAGGTTTGAGAGATAAGACTTATATCATTCTTCATGTTTTTTTAATGCCTACAAAATAAAATAAAGTTAAACAAAGTATTACTATCCCTTTAAGTCATGATGCAAATGGAACTTGTTGCTGAGTTACCTTAATCTCTGTATGATATACTAGCAGTTTTAGATGTCGTTGCCTATAATTTATTTGTTTATCCTTGTATTTAGTAATGTAAAGTAGAGCTGTAAGGAAGCCGAAAAAGGCCGGCGTTGGCAATATCCCTGAATGCATGTCTCTGTATGAATGCATATGGAGATCTGGGTGTTTGTGTGTAAGTGTGTGTGTGGAGGTAAGTGCGTGTGTGTGTAGCATAGATAAGATGTGGCATAAGTGAGGTTTAATAGGTAGTATGGAACTTTAATTTTACTTTAGCAAAGGATAGGAAGGCCCTCTGTAATCCAAATCTGTCAGACAGGCGCTTCATAGAACTAAAAAACTCTATTGCAAAAATTACATGAAATCACAAGGACGGCATGTAGAAACAGAGGTTGATGGGATGATACCAGCTCACTCAAGTGACCCAATTATATGGTCTAACGCGTTTTTGTGCCTCTAGAGTGCTTACTCATAGACATGAGTAGCATGCAAAAGGGTTAAAACTTTGGTTTTAAAATATGGCTGGGTGAGTGCATTTTGTTGTGGAAAGGTGGAGACCTTTCACTAGACTTGTGAGAATTGGTTCGGCCAATTTCGGAATTCGGACGAATAAGGGTCATTTGTCATCATTCGGGCCGTCCGAAAGGAAAAGTTGTTTGTTTTTTTAAACTGAATCCAAACAGCTCTGGTTCAGAATGTCTTAGAAAATTTCAGAAATTCTGCGATGACTACCTGCTCTCGCAATACTTTCCCTCCGTACTTTCCCTCCCTCTCTAGTCCAATTAGATCTTCTTTTCATGATGGGGGTTGGACTAATGACACGTCAGACACCCAGACAGCCTGCATTTCCTGTTAGTCCGTTGTTGGAGCTCAGAGAGAGAAGAAGGAGATAGAGAGTGTCCAGTTGTTGTGTAGGCAGGCAGGTAGCATAGGCAGCCAGCCAGCATTACTACCTTATTGCCACTGCAAGGGAGAGTCATCTTAGTTCCTGTGCAAAATATTAAAAATATTTGTTTTAATAGTTTTCAGAGTGACACATCAGCCAGTCTCACAGTTGTGTAGGCATGCAGGCAGACCTAGTACCTTACTGTCACTGCAAGGGAGAGTCATTTTTTAAAGTATATTAAATTTGGCCGAATAATTCGTAATGTTGCCAAATTTCACCCGAGTCAAACAGGTCTGGTCTGAAATGCAGATCCTCCAAACGACAAAAAAAAAATTAGTCCCAAATCAAACTTTACTGAAATTTTTTGCCGTGCACAAGTCTACTTTTCACAATACAGGATGACATTTTTTAAACACAAGATCAGATGCATACAGGTAAAAAATGTGAATGCGTTGATAGTCGATACCAACGCTTTACTATCTATTCGTAGTCTGCAGTGTATTCTTATACATATATCATAGCAAATGAGGTTTGTATCGATACATGTTAGGCAACCTGCAAGTCATAATTTAGTATTAGTGGAACAGCATTGCCCGTGCATGTAACCCTTTCAGTGGCAGGCAGGTATCCAGCGCATTGCTTGACAATGACATGGGTAGTCTGTGGCACTGAAAGGCTTAGGAATTTGACAGCAAAGCATATATCTGTGCATTGGAATGGGTTGTCTACCTCTCTCTGGCAGACAAAGGGTTAAAAACAAAAAGCTCATTGCATTGGATTTTTTGGGTACCTCTCTGGCAATGTAAAGGTTAACCCTTTGAGTGTGAAAGAGGTATGCAGTGCTTTGTAATGTGTTTATTCAGTGTCCCCTCCCCCCATTTTGCATACAGATTATGGGTAGTAGAACATATAGGCACATTCTAATTACCTGCACAAGAAAGAACGCTTGTGTTAGGGTGGTAGAGTGCAGGCAGGTGTGAATAACACGGTGTGTTAATGAGGTGAGAGAATGGCAAGGATCTGGTGGTTGATAGGCAACCGAACAATGCAATCGTCAGTGTTAACCCTTTGAGTGCCACAGGGGTACGCAACGCATTTCACAGCAATTCTTCCCATACCTGCAGGCACTCTTAGGGTTGAGGAGAGGATGAAAGGTGCTTGAGGCAGTCATACACTTGTGGAAGAGGAGGTAAGCTTATGAGGAAGTTATGGGATGAGGAGGCGAAGTGGCAATGTGCACACAGAGGGGATTTACTGTAGTGGATTAAGAGGACTGGGGCATGTGAGGGCACCCAGATGCAGAGAAGGGCAGCCACATAAAAAGGAGTGGGCAAATGTGATTGAAGTGTAGTAAGAGGTATTTAGAAGGAACTTATAATGCTAGGTCAGAGAAAAGGAAAACATGATAGATTGTAGGGTTCGCTATTTAGAACATGTTTGTGTGGTTTGTAAAAGTTAATGAAGGAGTGTGATCAATGAACAACTGGCAATCACTTGCAGGTTGTTGATTGATGACGCTCCTTCATTCACTTTTGCAAACCACACACACACACACTTTGTAAATAGGGTACCATACAATCTATCAGGTTTTCCTTTTCTATGACCTAATATTATATGTTCCTTCTAATACCTGTTGCTTTGCTGTACACCTACACTTTTACTTCTCCTACACTGAGCCCAGGGCCGGCCCAAGATATTGTGTTGCCAGGGTCCAAGGATGAAATGGTGTCCCCCCTCCCCCGTGCATTTGGTTTTGGTGTGTTGATGTGTGTGTGTGGGAGGAAGTGTGCGTATGGTGGTGGGGGGTGGATATGTGTGTGTGTGTGTGTGTGTGTGTGGGGAGATGTGTGTGTATGTGTGAGGGGGGATGTATGTGTTGTGTGGGGGAGTGTGTTTGTGTGTGTGTATGTGTGGGAAGGGATGTGTGTGTATGTGTGGGGAGATGTGTGTGTATGTGTGGGAAGGGATGTGTGTGTATGTGTGGGGAGATGTGTGTGTATGTGTGAGGGGGGATGTATGTGTTGTGTGTGGGGGAGTGTGTTTGTGTGGATGTGTGTGTATGTGTGGGAAGGAATGTGTGTGTGTGTGTGGGGAGATGTGTGTGTATGTGTGAGGGAGGATGTATGTGTTGTGTGTGTGGGGGAGTGTGTTTGTGTGTATGTGTGTGTATGTGTGGCAAGGGATGTGTGTGTGTGTGTGTGGAGATGTGTGTGTATGTGTGAGGGGGGATGTATGTGTTGTGTGTGGGGGAGTGTGTTTGTGTGTGTGTGTTTATGGGGATGTGTGTGTATGTGTGGGAAGGGATGTGTGTGTGTGTGGAGATGTGTGTGTATGTGTGAGGGGGGATGTATGTGTTGTGTGTGGGGGAGTGTGTTTGTGTGTTTATGGGGATGTGTGTGTATGTGTGGGAAGGGATGTGTGTGTATGTGTGGGGAGATGTGTGTGTATGTGTGAGGGGGATGTATGTGTTGTGTGTGGGGGAGTGTGTTTGTGTGTGTGTGTTTATGGGGATGTGTGTGTACGTGTGGGAAGGGATGTGTGTATGTGTGGGGAGATGTGTGTGTAAGTGTGAGGGGGGATGTATGTGTTGTGTGTTGGGGGGAGTGTGTGTGTGTGGGGGGGGTCTGTGTGGCCAAGAGAGTTCACAATTAGTGTTGAGCGAGCATGCTCGGCCGATGCTCGGATCGGCTCGAGCATCGCTCTGCTCGGCACATGGCGGTACTCGTACGAGTACCGCATGTGCTCGCCCGCCATGTTCGGGTCTCCTCCCCGCACGTTTTGCGGCTGCTGCGCAGCCAATAAACATGCAGGGAGGCTCTGACATCGGTGTAATGCCAGCAGCCATGTTGGCTGCTGGCATTACACTGATTCGCTGGCCAGAACCCGTGGTCGGGTGCTGTATAGCACCTGACCAGCGAGTTCGGCTCAGTCTTAGCCAGGGAGAGCTGAGGATAGGAAGGGAAAGTCAGTGTAGGGAGAAAAAAAGCAAAATTGTGAAAAAAAAAGAACCAAAAGTCCTTTTTAGGACTACTGTGTGTGGGGGCAGCAGGTTATTTTGTGTGGGGGGAAAAAAACAAACAAAAAAAAATTTTATATATTCTGTTTAGTGTGCAAAGTTGCAGATTAGAGCACATTCTGTTTAGTGTGCAAAGTTGCAGATTAGAGCACATTCTGTTTAGTGTGCAAAGTTGCAGATTAGAGCACATTCTGTTTAGTGTGCAAAGTTGCAGATTAGAGCACATTCTGTTAAGTCTTCAAACTAAAATATCAAAGTCACATATTCCATTCAGTGTGCGTCGCCGCAGTTTAGCAGCACATTCTGTGTATTGTGCAGAGTTGCAGAATAGGAAGAAATACTGTTAAGTCTTCAAACTAAAATAACAAAGTCACATATTCCATTCAGTGTGCTTCGCCGCAGTTTAGCAGCACATTCTGTGGACTGTGCAGAGTTGCAGAATAGGAAGAAATACTGTTAAGTCTTCAAACTAAAATATCAAAGTCACATATTCCATTCAGTGTGTGTCACCGCAGTTTAGCAGCCTATTCTGTGTACTCTGCACAGTTGCAGAATAGGAAGAAATACTGTTAAGTTTTCAAACTCAAATATTAAAGTCACATATTCCATTCAGTGTGCGTCACCGCAGCTTAGCAGCCTATTCTGTGTACTCTGCACAGTTGCAGAATAGGAAGAAATACTGTTAAGTTTTCAAACTCAAATATTAAAGTCACATATTCCATTCAGTGTGCGTCACCGCAGTTTAGCAGCCTATTCTGTGTACTCTGCACAGTTGCAGAATAGGAAGAAATACTGTTAAGTTTTCAAACTCAAATATTAAAGTCACATATTCCATTCAGTGTGTGTCACCGCAGTTTAGCAGCCTATTCTGTGTACTCTGCACAGTTGCAGAATAGGAAGAAATACTGTTAAGTTTTCAAACTCAAATATTAAAGTCACATATTCCATTCAGTGTGTGTCACCGCAGTTTAGCAGCCTATTCTGTGTACTCTGCACAGTTGCAGAATAGGAAGAAATACTGTTAAGTTTTCAAACTCAAATATTAAAGTCACATATTCCATTCAGTGTGTGTCACCACAGTTTAGCAGCCTATTCTGTGTACTGTGCACAGTTGCAGAATAGGAAGAAATACTGTTAAGTTTTCAAACTAAAATATCAAAGTCACATATTATATTCAGTGTGCGTCACCGCAGTTTAGCAGCCTATTCTGTGTACTGTGCACAGTTGCAGAATAGGAAGAAATACTGTTAAGTTTTCAAACTCAAATATCAAAGTCACATATTATATTCAGTGTGCGTCACCGCAGTTTAGCAGCCTATTCTGTGTACTCTGCACAGTTGCAGAATAGGAAGAAATACTGTTAAGTTTTCAAACTCAAATATCAAAGTCACATATTATATTCAGTGTGCGTCACCGCAGTTTAGCAGCCTATTCTGTGTACTGTGCACAGTTGCAGAATAGGAAGAAATACTGTTAAGTTTTCAAACTCAAATATTAAAGTCACATATTCCGTGTAAGATGAAGAAGGCGGGTAAAAGGGGACTGGGAAGTGGACGTGATCCTGATAGTTCAGGGCACGGGTCAGGACGCGGAGAAACTGTGCCTGGTGCCAGAGCACAAGAAAGAAAGACATCCACCATACCTAGCTTCATGTCTAATTTTACAGGGCGTCGCAGGACATCACTCTCGAGGTCCGACCACTGCGAACAGGTGGTCGGTTGGATGTCAGCTGATACTGCTTCCAGTCGGTTAAGCACCACCCTGTCTTCCACCAAGTCCACTCTCAGTAGCCAAGAGTCTGGTCAACATAATCCTCACTCTGATCATCCTTCCTCCCACCATAGACGGTCTGGTCAAAGAAGTGATCCCACACTGGGATATAGTGAGGAGCTCGTCTCATCACCAATCCTTCATTTGACCCTCTCTCCAAGCACGCTTGCAGAGGAACATGACATCTTGTGCCCTGATTCACAACCTCTAGAGGGTACCCAATCACAAGAAGATGACAGATGTGAACGGCATTTAAGGTCAAAGGAAGTAGTGGATGATGATGATGATGATGAGACACAGTTGCCATTAAATCAACCACTATTACTGTCTCAAGACCTTGTTGAGGAGAATGTTATACAGTTGTCAATGACTGAGTATGTGGTGGGATCAAGACATGGGGAGGATGATCAGAGTGAGGAAGTGGAGGAGGACTTGGTGGACGATGAGGTGACTGACCCCACCTGGGAAGGTGTAGAGCCGAGCGATGACAGCAGTCCTGAGGGTGAGCCATCTGCAGCACCGCAACAGGCTGGAAGAGGCAGTGGTGTGGCTACAGAAAGAAGGCGGACCGCACCAAACCGGCCCGCAAATGTTCCACGGAGCACCCCCTTGCGTAAATCTCCCTTGCCAAAGGGTAGGTGTTCCGCGGTATGGCGTTTTTTTAAGGAAAGTGCGGACGACAAAAGAATTGTAGTTTGCAACCTGTGCCACACCAGAATGAGCCGAGGCATGAACACTAGAAACCTCACCACCACCAGCATGATCCGACACATGGCATCCAAGCACCGTAGTAAGTGGGAGGAACGCCTGGATCGCCCATCTGTGTCTGCAGGCCACACCACTGCCTCCTCTTCCCCTGTTTTCGTTGCCGGCCAATCGCCTGTCGAAGGCGCAGGCCCGCATACCTCCCGCCCTGCACCTGTACCATCTGAAGCACCATCAGCGACCACATCCACTTCCCTGTCCCAGCACAGCGTCCAAATTTCGTTACCCCAGGCATTTGAGCGCAAGCGAAAATACCCAGCCACCCACCCACAGGCCATAGCACTAACCTCACAGCTTTCCAAATTACTGGCCATCGAAATGCTGCCATTTAGGCTTGTGGACACTGAGTCCTTCCGCAGCCTGATGGCAGCAGCTGTCCCTCGGTACGCGGTCCCCAGCCGCCACTACTTTTCCCGGTGTGCCATCCCCGCATTACACCACCATGTGTCCCGTAACATCACCCGTGCCCTGACCAACGCAGTTACTGGGAAGGTCCACTTAACGACACATGGACAAGTGCTTGTGGCCAGGGACGCTACATTTCCGTGACGGCACACTGGGTGAATGTCGTGGAGGCTGGGAGCGACTCGGACCCTGGGATGGCACGGGTGCTACCCACGCCGAGGATTGCGGGCCCTACCTCCATCAGGGTTTCCGCCAGCACCTACGTTATTGGCTCCTCCTCCTCCGTTTCCACCTCCAAATTCTCTACACGCAGCGCCACTCCCCCATCAGCCAGTAGCTGGAAGCAGTGTAGCACTGCAGTGGGGAAGCGTCAACAGGTCGTGCTGAAGCTGATCTGCCTTGGGGACAAACAGCACACGGCCTCAGAGCTGTTGCAGGGGATTAGTCACCAGACCGAGCAGTGGCTCTCGCCACTCAACCTGCAACCAGGCATGGTTGTGTGTGATAATGGGCGTAACTTGGTGGCGGCTTTGGAGCTCGGCAAGCTCACACACGTACCATGCCTAGCGCATGTATTTAATTTAGTGGTTCAGCGATTTCTAAAAACCTACCCCAATGTGCATGATCTCTTGACCAAGGTGCGCCGCGTGTGTGCACTTTTCCGTAAGTCATCTACAGCTTCGGCCGGCCTGTTGAAGCTGCAGCAGCGCTTACAATTGCCAGCTCACCGGCTGCTGTGTGACGTGAGCACGCGCTGGAACTCCACCTTCCACATGTTGGCCCGGCTTTGTGAGCAGCAGAGGGCAGTAGTGGAGTACCAGCTGTTACACGGTCGTCGCCTCTCCGTTCAACTTCCTGTAATCAGAAGTGAGGAGTGGGAATGGATGTCAGACCTCTGCGAGGTTTTACGCAATTTTGAGGAATCGACACAGATGGTGAGCGGCGATAACGCTATTATCAGTGTAACCATCCCACTTCTGTGTCTACTGAAACGCTCGCTGCTCACAATTAAAACCGACGCTTTGCATGTGGAAGAGGTGGAAATGGGGGAGGAAGAGCTTACACAAGGTGATAGCCAGAGCACCCTCACTTCGTCTTCTCAGCGACAATTGGAGGAGGCGGAGGAGGAGGAGGAAGACACGGTTGCCTCCGCTACAGAGGGTAGCCATGGAACTTTAGTTCCATCTCTTCAGCGTGGGTGGGCAGAAGAGGAGGAAGAGGATGAGGAGATTGAGAGTCATCCTCCTGGTGAGGACAGCGAAATCTTGACTGTTGGTACTCTGGCACACATGGCTGACTTTATGTTAGGCTGCCTTTGCCGTGACCCACGCGTTGTACGCATTTTAGACAACACGGATTACTGGGTGTTCACCCTTCTGGACCCCCGCTACAAAGAGAATTTCTCATCTCTCATTCCTCCGGTGGAGAGGACAAGCAAAATGGTGCAATACCAGAAGGTTCTTGTTGAAAAATTGCTCCAAAATTTTCCATCTGACAACGCTGGCGGCAGAGTACGTGCTACCTTGGCCAACCGAGAAGGGGAGAAAAGGGGAGCACACAGCAGTTCCGACAAAGGCAGGGCAACACTCTCCAAGGCGTGGGACACCTTCATGACACCCCGCCAGCACCCTCACCCTGATGCGCAGCCTAGTGTCACAAGGAGGGAAAAGTTTTGGAAGATGGTGAAGGAGTACGTAGCAGACCGTGTCAGCGTCCTCAATGATCCCTCTGTGCCTTACAACTACTGGGTGTCCAAGCTGGACACGTGGTATGAACTGGCACTCTGCGCCTTGGAGGTGCTGGCCTGCCCTGCCGCCAGCGTTCTGTCTGAGCGGGTATTTAGTGCTGCTGGTGGCATCATAACAGATAAGCGTATCCGCCTTTCCACCGACAATGCTGATAGGTTGACACTTATAAAAATGAACAAGGCCTGGATTTCCCCTGACTTCTCCACTCCACTGGAGGAAAGCCCCGGGGGAACATAAACTCACTTTACATATATTATTTACAATGATGGGAATACTCTGTATTCCCATTCACCCCTTCCACCCAAAAAACGGGTATATGGTTGACTCTTAATCTTCTCATCCTCCTCCTCCTCTTCCATATGCCCTGTGCTATAATTTTTATATAGGGCCAGCTCACCAGCGGGCCCTGTGATATAATTTTTATATAGGGCCAGCTCACCAGCGGGCGCAGTTTGACAATTTTTGTATAGGTCAGCTCACCAGCGGGCCTTCTCATATAATGTTTTATTGGGTCAGCTCTCTAGCGGGCCCTCTCATATAATGTTTTATAGCGTCAGCTCACTAGCGGGCCTTCGCATATAATGTTTTATAGCGTCAGCTCACTAGCGGGCCTTCGCATATAATGTTTAGGATGGTCAGCTCTGCAGCAGACCCTCACCCATAATGTTTTAGATGGTCAGCTCAGCGCACGTTTCCCTCTTAATCATGGCCTCAGTTCAATAAAATCAAGGAAATTTTTGGGAGAATTTGCCTCTGCGCATGTTTCCCTCTTAATCATGGCCTCACTTCAGAAAATCAAGGAAATTTTTGGGATAATTTGCCTCTGCGCACGTTTCCCTCTTAATCATGGCCTCACTTCAGAAAATCAAGGAAATTTTTGGGATAATTTGCCTCTGCGCACGTTTCCCTCTTAATCATGGCCTCACTTCAGAAAATCAAGGACATTTTTGGGATAATTTGCCTCTGCGCACGTTTCCCTCTTAATCATGGCCTCACTTCAGAAAATCAAGGAAATTTTTGGGAGAATTTGCAGATGATATACAAGTAAATATACAGCAAATATTGTTTGGTAACAATTTTTCGCCTAAAGTCGTTTTTATTTTCCTTTTTGTGTGTTTTACGGTCAGTCTGTAAAAATGGCGTACTACGGGCGAAAGATCATTCCCAGCAGCGATGTTGGAGTCCAAGATGCATCCAGACATCCTCCCTATGCTGTCCCTGAACCATTTCTGTGGTGTTTCCATCCTTTTCTGCCCTTTTCCTATGGACCAGGCACCCTCCCCTCATCAGAGCAGGGGGTGCCTGGTGTAATGCTCGAGTCCTCCCATTGACTTCAATGGGGCTCGGGTGCTCGGCCGAGCACTCGAGCCTCCGGGGGCGCTCGGTCAGAGCACCCGAACACCCGAGCATTGGGGTGCTCGCTCATCACTATTCACAATGTTATGTGTATAAGAAGAAGGCTATAGCGGTGGCCATGGACCGCAATGTCTATACACATAGACCATGTCTCTCACACATAAACCTGCCCTGTATATCAGTGATCAGACATACAGTACAGAAGATTATATTAGTAATCATTTTGCAGACAGCGTGCACAAAAAACTTTACTAAGGCAAATAACTGACAGCCGTGTATGTGTGGGCTGGTGCTATTATGTAAGATTTCAGAACACCAAACGACAAAGCAAAAAAAAAAAAAAAAAATCTGTTTTTATTAAACCCTTTGCATGCCAGAGGGGTACGGAATGCATTGCTTTGCACTGAAAGGGTTAACAATAAAGAACATACACACACTGACTGTGCAGAGTTATATTGTATTCATATATATGTATTCAGTTATCTTTTGCAAGCACACAAATGTACAGCCTTTCTCCTGCTCATAAATCTGTCTTTATTACTTATTTACTCTCCACTTTTTTTTCCTGCATAGCAGCTTGAAAGTTAAGTTGCAGGATTTTGTTTAGAGTGCTTATCTAATCTTCCATTTCCATATCTTTTATGTCACTCTATAGCAGTGATCCTGTGGAGGGATGAAGACCTTGTCTGTTTGTATGGCAAACCTCGCTGTTTGTAGGAAAAACAGAATGTGTTGGTGGGTGAAATTTTAGATCTCAAGAGGTGTATGTCAGACATTTTTTTTGTTTCGGTGAAGGGATAGTGAGAGGTGTGGAAATTTTAAATGGCTGTGTGTAGGTTGTACTGAGGCAGCGTGTAGGAGATATGCTAATCAATTCCTATCTGGGCCCAGGAATGGGTATGTTGGGCTCAGGCAGTGTGTACAAGGTCTGCATATGTCTTGCTATGGCCAGCCCCAGAGTGTGTGTATTATAAATTAATGTGTAATACTGGTCTCAGGCGATGTGTAGGACATAATCAAATCTCCTTCTAGCTGCCTCCCTGAGGTGCGTGTGTCACAGACATAGAATTTGTGGTCACCTGCCATTTCTTCTTTTATATTATAGATTATGATTACTATTCCAGTTTCTCACTTTTCTTTGTACCTTTGCCATTTCAATAATATAATGGAAAAAATTAAAAAGAAAAAATATTGTGGGTATATGGCCTTGGTATGTATTTATACATAGCTGCTTGTCACCTCAAGCATGATAAGGATATGGCAATTAAGCTTTGGAAGCCTACGTCTTGGGATTCTATTGTTTATTGACAGTTTGCATCAATCTGATTTTCCTTTTCTTTCTGTGAATGGAAAAGTAGGGTATATGTTTAGGTTCCTGATGAGTTTAGTTGTATAGTTTAGTAGGTTGGGTGAAGTTTAGTTATAATTTACTATGTAGGGTCAGGCTGTGGCAGAGCCGGCCCTTACATGGGTCCTGGTGGGGCCATGGCCCCAGGCGGCACTCTGACATGGGCGGCAATTTGCCGCCCACAAGCATGTTATTTCGCGTGCTGGCCCAGCCCAGCCCTGTGTCCTGCTCCGTGTCAGTGTTGTGTTCCCCAGGGCGGGGGATACAAGCTGCCATTTATTACAGTAAGATTCCCCAGCCAGCTCGTAAATGAATGCAGAGCTCACCTGGAAGGCTGCTCTGCTGCTAATGTGGTTGTGAGCTGGAGTGACCTATTGCTGAGCAGTCGTGCTCTACGCCAACACGTAGATAGCGCCGGCTGCTTAACCCTTTGCATGCCAGAGGGGTACGCAATGCATTGCAAAGCAATGCGTTGCGTACCCCTCTGGCACTCAAAGGGTTAAAATCTGCAGACACCAGCTTCTCCATTTTCAGTGCGTAGCTGGTTGTAATTCCAACCTGTACCACTAGGTCAGAGAGTGCTGTTCAAATAGCGCTGCCAAGAGCAGAAGGAAGGACACTGATCATTGCGTCCTCTGTCAGTGTTAGCAGCAACTTTCCTCCTTTGAGCCTGTAGCGTCCAGTACCCTGCAGCTGGTGGAAGTGTCTGTGCTCAATGACTCTGCCTTTCAGATCAACAGATAAGCTGATCTCCTCACCAGTCACCCCAGGTTTAAGGCATCCTGTGCTGCAGTGAAATCGGTATGTGGCATACTGGCCTTAGATACAGGGAGAGCAGGCCCCCACACCTCCAGCATGTACCCTAGCAATTCCCCCCACCTCTTTCTTTTGCCCCAGCCTATTATCTCCTCTCCCTTTCCACAAACTGCCCCATTGGCTGCTGCCTCCCCCCTTTCTCTTCCAGTCTATTTCATCTCTTCTGTTTTCCACTGTTGCCCCACCTCTCTCTCCCCATGTCACCCTTTCTAATATTCTTTATCCCTCAGTCCCTTGCCTCCTTCATAGATCCCACCCCTTCTAGTCTTTTTGTGGAGGGAGAAGTCTGTGCAGCCTGTGGCACAGACCTTCACATCAGTGCTTCCATGCAGTCTTCATGTGACATGGGAGAGTGGGGTGCCAGTTTGTCATATCCTGGATCTCTGTATTAGTAGGCACTGCAAGGGAGTTCTGACATACTGAGACTGCTATTTCTTGAAAATCCTAAAGTCTCTCAGTGTTTCACAGAGCTTTATTTGCATCACTGATAACTATGGATGTGGCGTGTTTTGGTGGGCGTGGTTGGGGGGGGCAGCATATCTTCCTTGGACCCAGGCAGCACAATGTCTTGGGCCGGCCCTGGGCTGTGGGACAGTTTGTTAAGGAACATTATTTTCCTTGTAGCTTTTTCTTTTCCCTTGAATCGGTTTAGTTTGCTAATACGTTGATACAAGACAGTGCTGAAAATGGTGATGATGCTTTTGGATAATTCTCCCTTGCAAAAGAAAGGGGGACACAACTTTATTTTTAAATGCATACTATATTATGCTTTATTTCAGTGTGACATGTCTTGGATATTTTCTTGTTAAAGGGATAGTAATACTTAAAATGTAAAAAAAAATATGTTGTAGGGTTTATCCCCCTGAGTAAAACAAGGGAACTCCCACTGCTGGAAGGTGTTTCATTCAAAAGTTATTAATTTTAAAAGTTTAATTTTTTAGGTGCAATATCACGGTGCCCTGAAATTGTACAGTGGCGCTGTTGCTACACCATCCTATGGAGATTTATGGTCAATTGACCAGAGCTGTCCATAGGATCGTGTAGCAACAGCGCCACTGTACAATTTCAGGCCACTGTGATATTGCACCTAAAAAATTCAACTTTGAAAATTAATAACTTTTGAATGAAACACCTTTCAGCAGTAGGAGTTCCCTTGTTTTACTCAGGGGAATAAACCCTACAACATATTTTTTTTTACATTTTAAGTATTACTATCCCTTTAAACACCAAGGGGGAGATTCACTAAGAGGAGATAAAGAGGTGATAAAATGGAGATGACTTCTCCAATTACATCACTACTCCAATTCCTATGTTATTATATAGACCTATGCACTAAGATTTCTTCAGCTTTGGAGATCTTAGTGCATCGGCCCCATAGAATAACATAGGAACTGGAGAAATGATAAATGGAGAAATCATCTCTTCTTTATCACCTTTGTATCACCACTTAGTGACCATCCCTCCAAGTTTTACATTTTTTTTTTATTTTTGATTTGTTTTAGTGATGTTTTCTGCATGGACTATTCTTTTAACTTGTTTTGTATATAACGTGTGTGCGATTTTCAATGAAAGGTAAATGTACATCTGGGGTTAGCTGATGTTCCCATACAGATAGGTCATTTTAGAGTTAGACTGCCTTTTTGGGTGGGTTTAGACTAATATGTACATGGACTTTTCTCCTCTGTAATGGCACTAGAGAACTAAAACGTGATGGGGGAGATTCACTAAGTGGTGATAAAGAGGTGATAAAGTGGAGACAACTTCTAACAGTGATATCACTTCTCCAGTTCCTATGTTATTTTATGGAGCTAATGCACTAAGATTTCTTCAAGTTTGGAGATCTAAGGGTGAGATGCTCAGAAAGTGGTGGTAACTGAAATTGTCTGGAATCAGAATAAAAAAGTTCTTACACCATGATCCGTCAATTCTCAGACATGTTTCCGTCATTTTTTGCATCCAATTCTGCCATCTCCGTCAAAGGGAAAAAGCCGTCTTAAAAGTGGGTGTGGTTTAATCTTCCGTCATAATGTAAGGTGTTTTCAGAAAAAAATATTCGCTTGAACGTCATTCTTTGTCTGATTAACGTCATTTTTTCCCGACGTAATATAAAAGTTCAA
Source organism: Rhinophrynus dorsalis (assembly GCA_037306005.1). Classification (NCBI taxonomy): domain Eukaryota; kingdom Metazoa; phylum Chordata; class Amphibia; order Anura; family Rhinophrynidae; genus Rhinophrynus; species Rhinophrynus dorsalis. The sequence goes on from CM074722.1 coordinate 29,171,318, forward strand.
AACTTGGAGAAGAAAAATTAAAGTACTGAGAAGTAATTCTTCATTTCAAAGACAAAAAAATTTATTTATTTCCTTGAAAATTTTCGTTTCAAAGACAAAATCGAAGACAATTTTTGAGATCAGAATTTTTATCGGCAATGTTCAATGAGATCTTCTTTAGAGGAATTTTCAAATGTGACGGATTTACTTCTGAATATATTGTCCTTCTTTTACCACCAACTCATGATCCGACAATTTTTTCATTATGATGACTTTTTGAAGATGTCGTCCTTAGTGTATATAATAACAAAGGAACTGGAGAAGTGGTATCACTGGAGAAGTCATCTCCACTTTATCACATCTTTATCACCGCTTAATGACTATCCCCCAATGCTTCTCAGCGATGACTAGACATAGAACAAGCCACTAGTGCTTTTGTTCATAATCAGAGCCTCTCAATTTTTGGCATATGCACTTTTTAAAGGGATAGTAGTACTTAAAGGGATAGTAATACTTCGTTTTAACTTTATTTTATTTTGTAGGCATTAAAAAAAAATGAAGAATGATATAAGTCTTATCTCTCAAACCTTTATGGTTTAAGAGATATTCACAAACAAAGTATCCCCAGATCAGAAGGGAGGTGCCCAGGTAGACTGCAGAGAGGGACAATCTTCAATTAAGATAAGGGAAAAAGCTGAAAAACTTGTCAAGGGGGGAAGGGCTTTCATTGTTTTCATACAAAGAAAATTGTCCCCTTCTGTTATCTGTCTGGTCATACAACCTGATCCACATCTGAGAAGAGATGGCTTACACTAGGTAAAAGGGGCGGGGAGGGGAACTTTGCTTGTGAATATCTCATAAACCATAAAGGATTGAGAGATAAGGCTTATATCATTCTTCATGTTTTTTTAATGCCTACAAAATAAAATAAAGTTAAAATGAAGTATTACTATCCCTTTAAACAGCATAGTACCCTTAATAGTATATTCTGCCTTTGGATTTTTACATCCCAAGTGCATTATGAGGTCCACTTTAACGAGGACTAGCTAACATTAACCAAAGGGAGCTATAACTGAACACACTTAATTCCTATTTTAAATCTACCTCCTTAATTGAAACCTAAGAATGATGCACTGCACATGCTCACTCTGTTGTTTAACCTTAACCCTTTGAGTGTGTTGGAGACCTCTCTGGCAATCAAAAGGTTAAATGAGTTTCAATGAGCACAGAAAGTTTCAGCATAAATTCCTGAGCATAGAAAGTACATAAAATGACTTCGTATTTGCTATTGCCAATGAATTTCATGTGAGTACTTTGCCGTTTTTTGCCTATGATTTCTATTGCTGTGAGAAATCCTGCACAATACTGGGTGTCACACTCAGTATATGTGGTTCTATGGTCATCAATGCATTGGAATCAGGCTGGGGGGTGGGAGATTGTTTGGTTCTGTGGCTACCAGTGTGCTGGAGCAAGGCTGAGAGGGGTAGTTTGTGTAGCTCTGTGGTTACCAGTGGGACAAGGCAGGGGGTCAATATGTGTGGTTATCAGTGCAGTGGGAAAAGGCTGGGGGCAGTATTAGTGGTTCTGTGGAACAACGCTGGGGTCTTGGTATGTGTAGTTCTATGGCTATCAGTGCAGTGTAGACAAGGTTGGGGGCAGTCAGTATATTTGACTTTATGGCTACCAGTGGAACAAGCCTGGAGAGTCAGTGTTTGTGTATGTGGTTCTATGACCACCACTTGGACAAGTCTATCAGGTCTGGCCTTTCAGCAATTTATTCTTTCACTTCCATTACAGACTAACAATGCATTAAACTGATACTCCCTTTATAATTTGTCAACCTACAGCCGGTGGTAGGCAACACTGATCCTCAAGAGCTACCAACAGTTCATGTTTATAGGATAACTCTGAATGTGCTCAGGTGGACCAGTTATAGTGACTGAGCAACTAATGAATCCACCTGTGCTGCATCTAGGAGATCATGAGAACATGCATTGTTCTGGACTGGCGACCCTTTACCTACAGGAAGACATGAGTGAAACATTACATATGGGAGGGAATTACACTATTATCATTGACTTTTCTCATGAGTTAATAAAGTGACCACATCTCTGATTAAGAGGGAAACCCTAAAGATATGGCCTGTTAGGAGCTCCAGAGGACAGGGTTCTGAAGCCACTATACTTGATGTATGATCACTTTAGTTCCTAATGGCACATGCACTCAACCATCATTAAAACTTTAATGTTAGCTGTCTCATACTCGTCCCTACTTCCTTTGTGCATGCACAGTGCAGATGGCCTGAAAAACACAATGACCACTATGAATTGCACCCTTGTGCTTCAGTCCTAGATGTCGGGTCTATGAAGGGGGACATGGCAACTGCTAGCATTTTTTCAAACTGAAGCAGGCAGAGTGCGTGAGCTAACATTGTGACCCACTTAAAGGGATAGTATTACTTCAAAATCACTATCCCTCATATTGTAGCCCTTAATAAACTGAGTTAAATGACACCAGCGGCAGCTCTCAGACCTTTATGGTTTAAGAGATAGCCGCTTTCTAAGTTTCCTCTCCCCTGCTGTCAGCGTTCTGCTGCCAGAAGGAGAATCCGGTCCCGGGACAGGCGGAGGCTCTTAAACAGAGCCGATATCTCGTTATGGAATGAAAAATTATTAATTGAAACAGTCTTCTACGTGTTCTTGGTTACCAAGCACACGTAGAAGACTGTTTCAATTAATCATTTTTCCTTCCATAACGAGATATCGGCTCTGCTGAAGAGCCTCCTCTTGATTCAGAGACCGGATTCCCCTGCTGGTAGCAGAACGCTGACAGCAGGGGAGAGGAAACTTTGAAAGTGGCTATCTCTTAAACCATAAAGGTTTGAGAGATGCCGCTGGTGTCATTTAACTCAGTTTATTAAGGGCTACAATATGAGGGATAGTCATTTTGAAGTAATACTATCCCTTTAAAGGATTAAAATGACCCTGTGAACTGAAGAGAATTTGTGTTCTTTGATCCTTCTAGTAACTGTCATGGCTGCCTCCATGAACATGACTTTTGGATGTAGTTTGTGGAGTGAAAACTGGACTTAAAGGACCAGTAAACTTTTTTTTAATGAAAATCTATATGTTATGAAGCTTTTCCTGCTGAGCAAAACAAGGTCACCCCCACCGCTGTCAGTTATTTTATGCAAACTTTATAACTGTTCAAATAATCAGGAAGTGAATTTACTGCGTTTACTTCCTGATAGTTCTAACTGACAGGAAGTGACTCAGCAGTTTCTATCACATTCTATGGAGAACTGTAAGTCACTGACTTTCCTCTCCATCAGAATGTAACAAGATAAGTTATTGGAATTTGACCACTGAAGGGCACTGATAATGTTAAAAAAGCACAGGTTTAAACAGTAATAACTCTGGAAATATGCATCTCTGAGCAGTGGGAGTACACTTATTTTAGTCAACAGGAAACGATCTACAATATATAATTTTTTCATAAAAAAAAGTTTACTGCTCCTTTAATAATTTCATTTTTTTTAACATATGATGTATTTTGATGTTAAGCTTGACCACTTTTAAGGGAACAATGTTTAAAAAGCCATCATAATGAAAAAAGTGTCAGATCATGGGTTGGGGGTAAAAGGAGGACACTAATTTTAGAGGTAAATCCGTCACTTTTGAAACTGTGTCTAAAATAATTAAATGTAGCAGAAAAATAAGTTCTTCGCTCCCTCTCCTTTCTGCTTGACAAGTTGTATAGCTGTCGGAAGCAGATTCTGGTCACTTGACCAGAAACAGCTCTTTAGCAGCGCCAATATAGCGATATCTAAAGATATATATATCATGATGCCTGTGATTGCCTCTCGCAGTATTGCCTCTGTGCGACATTGTTTACTTCCTGAACTGTCACTCTCACTGTATCGCTATTCTTAGAGGTCTACTTGTTGGTGAGGTCATTGCTCCACCCACCTGTCAGGGTTTTTAAACCTCAACCTGTGTCATTACCTTTCCCTTTCGTGGTGTACCTGAGCTTATTGCTGTGTTGGTCCATTACTGTTCCTGTGCATTACCTGGCTACGTCTGACTACCCGTTCCGGTTCTGACTCTTGGCTACGCCTGACTATCCTGTTCTGGCTCTGACCCCTGGCTACATCTGACTACCCGCACTGACTACAACAACTGGTGACGTCTGACTACCCAATCTGGTTCTGATCAGTGGCTGCCTCTTGGGTTACTCTCTCTCCATTTGTTGCGCTTCTTTACCATTCCGTGTCTCGGTTTGGTTTTCTGTGTTGCCTGTGCCTTCCGCTCTGCGCCCGCTTCCGTTAGCGGCACTTGTCGGTCATACCATGTGTTTGACCTCCTGTGCCGCCCCGGTTTAGCGTGCTGCCTTTTGAGCCTCCGTTACTACCAGCATTGTATACCCTGTCTGGGTATTGTGCTCTCTTTTCATTTCTTGTTGACTGTGTGTGTGCGGAGTGCTCTGCACTGCCCTCACATTTACCGTGTAAGTCCAAGGGCAGGTGCCTGGTGAAGGTTGAGGAAAGTGACTCCACTGTTCCTACTTGGTCTCGTGAAGGTGTCTATCCAGACATATACGTTGCATGCTCACACTATTATTCCATCTACCTGTGTGAGCCCCTGGGCCTTTCCATTTTCGCTCATCTGCCTAGTGAAGGGTGAGGATAGTGAGTTCACTAGTCCTCCCTGGTCTCGTGAAGGTGTGCCATTCTTTCCGTGTATGCGGTGTACCCTCACTATCCTCGCATATACCTGGTAGTCCAAGGGCCATTCCATTCTACTCACCTGCCTGGTGAAGGGTGAGGAAAGTGAGTTCACTGTTCCTCCCTGGTCTCGTGAAGGTGTTACACTCTACTGTCACTTTGTGTCATAATCTAATTACTGTTGTCATGTGTTGCTACCAGTCTATTTCATTACTACCTGTCTTTATTGTACTTAATAAAGTTTTATTTAAGTTCATCTGTACTTATCAGTGTATTAATTTCTCAGTCACCCCGTGACAATATACTTCATCGGAATGGTCTACAACGTGTGCTTGCAAACCAGGTATTGCTGTGTCGGCGCTGCTGAAGAGCCGCCGTCTGGTCCAGGAACCAGGATATCATGCTGTCAGCTATACAGCTGACATATGAGAAAGGGGAGGGAGCTTAAAACTTATTTTCATAACGGTTTGAGAGATACGTGCAAGTACTCTCTTTTAATTGCATCTACCATATAGTTAATACTTTTTTCTGACATTACAATCCCTTTAAATGACAGCAAGAAGATTTTGTTTTAAAATACCTTACAATGTGAGATTTTTAAAAAATACCACTTTTAAGACTTTTACCCTTTGGCGAAGATGGTAGAATGCAAGAAAATGATGGCTATACGTCTGGGAACTGACGGACCCTGAGCAAGAACCTTTTCAGACATATTACCAACAATTTCAGTTACCATAACTTTTTGAACATTGTGCCCTATGACCATTTCTCTAAAATTGTTTTTCATGGAGTTAAATAGTGAAAAAATTGACTCTCTTTGAAAATGTGTCCTTGTAAGGCCAAAATAAAATTCTTGTATTAAAAATGTCTTTTAAGACATTATTTTTTCCTTCTTACTTATTCTCACTGTGCACATAAAGATAACAGCATTTTCTCCTTCATAAAGCAAGCCTTTTGTCACCTAAATCTGTAGAAAACCTGCTCCCCTCAGCATATTCTCTGCTTTTATCCTTGATATTTCTGAGTGTTTACGGCCTAGAAATGAAGACATCTGCTCTTCCTTGTTGAAGTCAAACTCTGTTGCTGCATGCCAGGGATATGGGACTGTTCACTAGAGGGCACTGTGGTACTGTGAGAGAGCGTACAATCAGCCCCTCTAGGATACTGTTCCAGCTATATGTAATTTTTGCTACATAGCTATAAAAAAATTAACACAGTTTTGCAGTATGCACAGGTTGCTTTAAATGTCAGTTTATATGCTATAGTCATATTAGTATTTATTAGAAATATAAGTAGTGGATTGAATCAAGATGAATGTAATGTTGCCCATGTATCATCTTTAGGGTTGCCACCTTTTCCTCAAAAAAATACCGGCCATGGCATTCTCTCCATAGACTTAACATTGGACAGAAGCCAATTTTTTACCGGCCTGCCGGTAAAATACCGGCTGGGTGGCAACACTAATCATCTTACTAAGGTGACAACATATCACTTTAACCCTTTGAGTGCCAGAGGGCTTTGCAATGCGTTCCGTACCCCTCTGGCACTCAAAAGGTTAAATCAGGACTGCACAGACATCAGTGGAACCCCGTAGTGTGGGATTTTTATGAGCTTCACTAATTTAAAAGGCTATGTGGTCACCTTACTCCTTACATCAGTTGTGGGCAACCCACGGCTCTCTAGCTGTTGGAATCCATCCCCCATTATCCCCATTGGAGTCTGCTATTCCATTAGAAGGGGCAATCTGCATTCCTGGGAGCTTTAAAAATGAGCTCACCCTGAGATTGTGGAAACATTATCCCTTGAGGTTCTCCAGAACATAGATTCTAGGCAATATGTCCCTGCTTCTCCAACCCGGCGATGTTTCAGTCAGTCCACAAGGAAACCCTTAATCCTTTGCGTGCCAGAGGGGTATGCAACGCATAGCAAAGCAATGCGTTGCATACCCCTCTGGCACTCAAAGGGTTAAAGCGGAACTACCCCCTCCACTAAAGCTGCCCTGTAATACTTAGGCAGGTGGCGACTAGCTTACTAATCATTATTTTACCTCCCAAAAGTGCCCACAAATAAAGTTGTCCTTAAGCTTCCGAGACCAGAAGCCAGGCATCACCGCGGACATCTTGAATGCGCGTCTGCGCCGTCAGTTCCTCTTCACTCTTCATAGGCATTGCACTGGCCCGGACGGCTCCGGAAGAGACTGCCAGCGCAGACGCACAGCTGCAGTAACCTGGCTGTCAGTCTCAGAAGCTTAAGGATAACTTTATTCGTGGGCACTTTTGAGAGGTAAAATAATGATTATTAAGCTAGTCGCCACCTGCCTAAGTATTGCAGGGCGACTTTAGTGGAGGGGTTAGTTCTCTTTAACATGAAACAACACAGAGATCTCATTATCTGGATATACACAAGACAAGCAGGACTTGATTTTATTTGTCCTAGTTGGAAACAATGGGCTGCAATTTAACATGTTATAAATGACCTTCAAATAGATATAGAAAGCAACATTTCAGTATTTGCAGATGACAATAAATTATGTAGGGTAATAAATTCAGACCAGGGTGTTTGTTCTCTACAGATGGATTGACATAAAATGGCAGATTGGGAAACCAAATGGAATATGAAGTTTAATGTGGGGAAGTATAAAGTCATGCATTTGGGAAGAAATATATCCCAATGCTATTCATTAAAGGGATAGTAATGTTTCATGATAAAAGTGGCTCTAATTAATCATCATAGTATTTGGATTTTGGAGAGTGTTATTTCAGTTCTGTCAGAGTTGTAGTTCAAGAGTAATTCAATGACAAAGTATCCCCCTTCCGCACCTTTTACTGATGTAACACTGCTCAGCCAGATCAGAAGGGAGGTGCCCAGGTAGACTGCAGAGAGGGACAATCTTCAGTTAAGATAAGGGAAAAACCTGAAAACCTTGTCAAGGGGGGCAGGGCTTTCATTGTTCTCATGGGAAGAAGTTTGTCCCCTTCTGTTATCTGTCTAGTCTTACAACCAGCTTCCACATCTGAGAAGAGATGGCTTACACTAGGTAAAAGGGGCGGGAGGGGAAAATTTGCTTGTGAATATCTGTCAAACCATAAAGGTTTGAGAGATAAGACTTATATCGTTCTTCATGTTTTTTTAATGCCTACAAAATAAAATAAAGATAAAAAGAAGTATTACTATCCCTTTAACTTAATGGAATCGTTTTAGGGGACTCTTTCCTAGAGAAAGACCTGGGAATCCTTGTAAACTACAAACTTGGAAGCAGTGACCAGTGTCAAATAGCAGTAGCAAAGGCAAACAAAGTCCTGTCTTGCATAAAAAGGGGGATTGAAGCAAGAGTGGATAACATCATTTTGCCATTGTACAAATTGTTGGACCTCATCTTGAATATGCAGTGAAGTTTTGGGCACCAGTTCTGAAAAAGGATATTCTAGAACTGGAGAGGGTAAAGGGAAGAGCAACAATGGGAATGGCGAACTTGATGTATGAGGAACGAACAGACAAACTTGGTATTTTTACTCCAGAGAAAAGACAATTAAAAGGAGATCTTATCACAATGTACAAGTATATGAGTGGTCAATACAAGGATCTCTCTAGTGAGCTATTCATTCCAAGGCCTTGTCAAATAACCAGGGTCCAACCCTTAAAGGGATAGTAATACTTCGTTTTATCTTTATTTTATTTTGTAGGCATTAAAAAACATGAAGAAAGATATAAGTCTTATCTCTCAAACCTTTATGGTTTAAGAGATATTCACAAGCAAAGTATCCCCCCCCCCTTCAGCCAGATCAGAAGGGAGGTGTCCAGGTAGACTACAGAGAGGGACAATCTTCAATTATGATAAGGGAAAAAGCTGAAAAACTTGTCAAGGGGGACAGGGCTTTCATTGTTCTCATAGGAAGAAGATTGTCCCCTTCTGTTATCTGTCTGGTCTATGGACTGCATTCCATATCTGAGAAGAGATGGCTTACACTAGGTAAAAGGGGCGGGAGGGGAAACTTTGCTTGTGAATATCTCTCAAACCATAAAGGTTTGAGAGATAAGACTTAGGTATGAGGCGAAGGTTGAACTTGATGGACTTGTGTCTTTTTTCAACCTAATTTACTATGTTACTATGTTTATATCATTATTCATGTTTTTTTAATGCCTACAAAATAAAATAAAGTTAAAACGAAGTTACTGAGGTATGAGGCGAAGGTTGAACTTGATGGACTTGTGTCTTTTTTCAACCTAATTTACTATGTTACTATGTTACTATGTTTATATCATTATTCATGTTTTTTTAATGCCTACAAAATAAAATAAAGTTAAAACGAAGTATTACTATCCCTTTAAGTTTAAAGGTATGATAATTTCAGCTTCAGCAAAGAAAATGATTTATTTTTACCGTTAGGCCTGTTAAATTGTGGAATTCTTTGCCCAATGATATGATGATCTTGTCACGTTCTGGCCTAAGCTCCCTTGTAAGCAGCCAGAGAACGCCTGGAGGGGAGGTAACCCCAGAAGGCATAGAAGGCTGCTGCTTTAATGGGTACAAGAGAGAGACAAGAAGCAGAACAGATACTCACTGTGTAGGCCCCAGTGAGCCAGGAGCTAGAGAGCGAAGAATAGGGAGCGTAGTTGGTGATGGTAGGCTGATCCCAGGAGGTTTTGCTGCGGCTTGAGCCGGGTGGGGTAGCAGGCCGCGAAGCCTGATGGCTGGACAACCACCTAGGAGACAGAACAACTACTCACAGGGTAGAGACAGAATAAACACCTACAGGTAGTATCGGGCTTCTGTCGGGGTGCTCGAGGAGAAGCAGCAGAGGAGGAATCTGTGGGCCAGAGGGGGTCTAATACTGAACCGAGGGACTGATTCAGGGAAACCGAGCTCAACGCACTACGACTCGGATCAGCTCACTTCCCGAATGGGAGTCGAAAGACCAGAGGGTCAGATAGAAGGACCGTGTGACTATGAGTTGAAAATGCAGAGGGACGGATGGGAGAACCAAGTGACTATGAGTCAAAGACTACGAGGGTCGTACAAGGATGACAACTAGGATATGAGAGCTCGAGCAAGATGGGTCGACTTGTCCGGATCGGTAACAGGCGGGTGACATCAGAAACCAGGGAGCAGGCAAAAGAGTAGTCGGACAAGCCACAGTCAAAAACAGGAACAGGAAACAGCACCAAATCAGTATGCAGGAGAGTAGTCGAGGACAGGCCGGGTCAGATCAGATCAATATCTGGACCAAAACAGAAGCATACATCCCAAGTGTCCCTCTTTAGGAGGGACAGTCCCTCTTTGAGGGCCAAATCCCTCTGTCCCTCTTTCCCACCCTGTTGTCCCTCTTTTTAGGAGGTCAGACTGTGTGCAGGGCCGGCTCCACCTATAGGCAAGGTAGGCGCCGGCCTAGGGCGCACACGTACTGGGGGTGCGGGCATGCAGCGGAGAAGAGCTGCGCCCGCACACACCACCCAGGGAACCACAACACAGTCAGGTCTGTGTTGCTACAGCGCTCCCTCATCTGGTCGGATCTTTAGTAATGCAGAGCGCACTGGGAGTCATGATCTCCCGCCGTGCTCTGCATTACTGAAGAGAAGACTGCGCGGGAGCTACAGGTATGTGATGGGGGGCAAGTTGGAGCTGAGGGGGCATAGTGGAGCTGAGGGCGCAAGTTGGAGCGGATGTGGGGCAAAGTGGAGATGATGGGGGCAAGTTGGAGCTGTTAGGGGAAAGCTGGAGCTGAGGGGGCATAGTGGAGCTGGTGGGGGCAAGTTGGAGCTGATGGGGGCAAAGTGGAGCGGATGAGGGTCAAAGTGGAGCTGAGGGTGGGCAAGTTGGAGCTGAGGGGGGCAAAGTGGAGCTGAAGGGGGGGCAAAGTGGAGCGGATGGGGGGCAAGTTGGAGCGGATGGGGGGCATAGTGGAGCTGGTGGGGGCAAGTTGGAGCTGGTGGGGGCAAGTTGGAGCGGATGGGGGGCAAGTTGGGGGGAATGGGGGGCAAGTTGGGGGGAATGGGGGGAAAGTTAGAGCGGATGGGGGGCAAAGTGGAGCTGATGGGGGTAAGTTGGAGAGGATGGGGGTCAGAGTGGAGCTGATGGGGGCAAAGTGGAGCTGAGGGGGCAAAGTGGAGCTGTTGGGGGCACGTTAGAGCAGATGGGGGCAAAGTGGAGCTGGTGGGGGCACGTTAGAGCAGATGGGGGGCAAAGTGGAGCTGATGGGGGCAAGTTGGAGTGGATGGGGGGCAAAGTGGAGCTGATGGTGGCAAGTTGGATCTGATGGTGGCAAAGTGGAGCTGGTGGGCCAAAGTGAAGCTGATAAGGGGCAAGTTGGAGCTGGTGGGGGGCATCTCTTACAGGCATCTCCAGACCAGGGGCAGAGTGGCTCAGGGGGCAGAGAGAGGATAATCATGAAAAGAGGTGGGGTATAAGTAGGCAGGGTATAAAGGGGTGGGACACAAGGGGCGGAGCGAAATGGGCGGCAAAATTAGGTTTTGCCTAGGGTGGCAAAAATCCTTGCACCAGGCCTGACTGTGTGGCGTGTATTACTTTGCTCTACAGCAATAAAGCAATAAACGTCAGTATATGTGCTTATACATTAGTCTGTGCAAAGAAAATACTTTAGTCTCGCACTAAATCATTTATTCAGTTACATAAATAGTCAGTAATAGGTCATGAAATAACCTAAAAATTCTTACGAATGCCCGCCCACCAGCCACGCCCCCAACAATATCACCTAAAACTACAGTGTCCCTCTTTGGCCATGTGAAATGTTGGGAGGTATGCAGAAGGCAGGAGAATAGTCGAGGGCAGGCCGTGTTGAATCAGATCAGCAACAGGAAACACCAGGAATAACACACGACTACACCAGGAACGCTTAGATCACGCACTGACCATAAAGGTTTGAGAGATAAGACTTATATCGTTCTTCATGTTTTTTAATGCCTTCAAAATAAAATAAAGACAAAATGAAGTATTACTATCCCTTTAAAGGTGTGATTTAGTCATTTGAATTTTCATTGTCCCCTGTAATGAACTGGTTGCATCTGAATGATGCCTCTTTAGGTATCTGATTATGGCCTTATAGTATTTATTCAGTGGATCTCTTTGTCAAGGTAGAATATGGTGGGAAATCCATTCTGGCACACAACGGGTTAACTTGCCAGCTTTCTTTTATAAGTCTCTCACTCTATCCTTGCCTCTGGCATCTACATTAGGTTTTTTGCCATGCGTCGTTACTGGACCACTTGATGGCAATGCAGTGTGAATTGTTGTATTGCTGATCTGCAAGTGTGAAATCTAGGGGTAAGTACACAGGATATATTCCTATTCATGTTCTGCCACTAGAGTTTACTGTGTGTCCAGTATGATTGCACTGTGATGTAACTGTTCTCATTTTATATTGGTTATAAAAGAGACCCTCATCTTTTCCCTGAAACATAACATTTAATGGCAGACAAGAAGTCGTTGACCCATCTAGATTGCCCATTTCCCTCTCTCTAGGGGCACATTGCTGTTTGTGCTGTGATTTCTGTCTCTACAGCTTCCAGCTAAGCTATCTGATCAGCCACCAAAATGCCCAAAGCTGCAGGTGGAGATCAAAGGGTGAAATGTGCATTCCATTTGTTATTCTACATAGCAGGAGTGGCTAATTTGATGCTTAAGGACTACAGTTCCCATCATCCTCAGCCAATGGCTGGCAGTGGATGATGGAAGTTATTATACAGCTTGAAGTGCCCTGCTATACAGCCTTCTTTGTCTGATATTCTGGCAAAAATATTCAGGACTGTTGCCACATTGCCAATGGTTTTACATGTGTGTCACCAGCAACAATCATCTTTCTTCATATTCATTTAAAGGGATAGTAATGTTTCACAATAAAAGCAGCTCCAATTAATCTGGTCATTTGGGTCATGGAGAGTGTTATATCAATACTGTCAGAGTTGTAGTTCAAGAGTAATTGAATGATAAAGTATCCACCTCCCACCCCTTTTACTGATGTAACACTGCTCTCCTCAGAGCAGATGGATCGCAGAGAGGGACAATCTTCAATTAAGATAAGGGAAAACATGTCAAAGGGGCAGGGTTTACCTTATGATCACAGTAAGAAAATTGTCCCTTGTTGTGATCTGTCCGGTTAAGAGACCAGTATCCACATCTGAGGTGAGCAGTGTTACACTAGGTAAAAGGGGCGGGAGGGGGATACTTTATCATTCAATTACTCTTGAACTACAACTCTGACAGTACTGAAATAACACTCTCCATGGCCCAAATACTATGAAGATTAATTGGAACTGCTTTTTTTTGTGAAACATTGCTATCCCTTTAAAGTTTAAAAGAACAGTAAACCCTGTTCCTAAAATTATCTGGCCTTGTGTCCTTGGCTTCTTCTATCCTAGTTCGGCAGTGCAGGGGTTAACACTTGCCGAGTCAGTCGCTCAAGTCTATAATGTTTCCAACAAGGTCGGATTAATGCTTCCTCTACTTTTGCCTTGATATGGTGTCTGGAAAGGACAAACTTCCTGACTTCTCAACCACCATGTTATTGGTAAAGCTGCGCAGAGCTGGGATTTAGACTCTACAGAACTGTGTTTGAAAAGTCAGAAGGTTTGTCCTTCCCCAGAGGCGTAACTAAAAATCACCGGGCCCTGGTGCAAAAATTGCCATGCCCCCCCCCCCAACCTCATGCCATCTCCTGTAGATCATTGCCCCAATCTGTACATTACTGCCCTCCATGCCCTCTCCTGTACATATCTCTGCCCCCATGCCCTCTCCTGTACATCACTGCCCCCTCCTGTATACATTTTTGCCCCCCCAAGTCCTCTCCTATACATCACTGCCCCCCCGCCCTCTCACATGATAAATATGCTTGGCTGCCTCTTTGGTAAATGATCTGGTGATTATTCTGCTTGCCAGGGTTTTCAGCTAGGATCTTCAGCAGATTTTTGGCAAAAATATTACTGAGTGACCTGGCACTCAAAGAGTTATCAGAGCCCTGTCTCCTATAGGATGTCTTCACTCCCTATGCACACTGCCTTGTTACATGCATCCATTCATCACAGTGCCCCCTCTGGCTGGAGATCCACGGAGCAGACAATACGATCAACGCTAAACAGGGCTCCGATAACCCTTTGAGTGCCAGGTCGCTCAATAATATTTTGCTGACCCTTATCAATCATAAGAATTGTCTGCCCCAATATCTCAGGAAGATACTGTCTTAAGATCCTGGCAAGTAGAATAATCGACAGATCGTTTTAAAAACAGGTAGCCAAGCATATTTATTATTAGGCTCAGTCAGGCTGCGTTGCTGGGGTTGACTGGGCAGCCGGGCCCTCTGCAGTGATGGGCCCGGTCGCGGTTGTGACCACTGCGACTGTGGTAGTTACGTCACTGTCCTTCCCATCATATTACTCAGTCGCCAGTCAAGAAAGAGGAAGCCTTCACCTGATACTGCAGGAATCGGCAAGCGATTGGTTGAACAAATCAGTAAATCTACCAGACTAGAATAGCAGTAATCAGGGACACACGGCCACTCCTTTCAGGTAGTTTAGAAATAGGGTTTACTGGGGGAGATTTATTAAAAAGTGTTCTTTTTGGTTTTTATGAACAGATCCTAAAATGTCCTTATTTCTTATTATGTGTGTTGGTATTTATAACACATTCTATTTATAAATAAGAATAAGAACAGGTCAGAAATGGCCTTAAATATTTGGAGAAAATTCTGTTGCTAAATTGTCACAATAGCAAAATTTCTTTATAAATTCGCTGCGCTACTTTTTACAAACTTCCTTACTCCATTTTATAAAACAACATATTACATGGCATTATGTCCTCCTAAACCATCATTTAAGTGGATGTATCACCACTTTACAAATTTTCCTCAATATGTAGAATAGGTAGCGAATAAATATAAAACGTTATTGTTTTTTTTTTTAAAAAAAAAACCTTAATTGTGAGAAAATTATATTTGAAAGTACGCCCAGCAGCCTACTTCTGGCTAAACTGCTCCCGTCACTTTCCCCAGCATCCTTCGATGATAGAAGCGTTCTGTTAGTAAGCTGGAGTGATCTCATTGGCTAGATATCGATCTCTGCCAATGAGATCGCTCCAGCTTACTAACAGAACGCCTCCATCAGTGGAGGATGCTGGGGAGTATGACGGGAGCAGAGGCAGAGCGGCAAGATCCGTGTACCCAGAAGTAGGCTGCTGGGCATACTTTAATCTGTAATTTTCTCGCAATTAAGGTTTTTTTTAAAAAAACAATAACGTTTTATAGTTATTCGCTAACTATTCTACATATTAAAGAAAACTTGTAAAGTGGTGATAGATCCACTTTAATATATTTATAAGTACCAGCGGCAATCTTATAGCCATTTTAATGTTTCTTTTCCATTAACTCCGCTTTTATAAATCTCTTCCACTGTTCTTTAACTCACAGCAATGCAGAATATGGGTTATTTTCATTAATGACAGCAAGCTACTGTGTACATACAAGAGAGAAAAAAACAGGCTGGTTTCCTTTTTTTACTAATTGGGAAGCAGTGAATGGTTACAGGGGATTATGAGAAAACATATTTATCTGGAGATTGAATCAGTCCATCAGCTATGTCTGTCGCTAGTACCGGATTGTTAAAGTAACAGTAATGTCCCATATTTTTTTATTCAAGTTTTGAAGAGTTTAAATAAAGAAATTATGTAGCACAAATCCTATCTCTCAAACCTTTATGGTCTGAGAGATATTAGTGTCTAAAGTTCTGCCTCTACTGATGTCAGCTGTAAAGCTGACAGAAGGAGATCCGTGTCGGCTGACACGAGGCTGCTCGTCAGCAGAGCCGCAATAGCGATACTGGAAAATAATTACTTCATTGGAATGGTCTACAAAGTGTGCTTGCAAACCAGGCACACTTTGTAGACCATTCCAGTGAAGTAATTATTTTCCAATAACGCTATTTCAGTTCTGCTGCAGAGGCACCTGCTGATCCCCGCACCAGCATCTCCTGCTGTCAGCAGGGCGCTGACATCAGGAGAAGGGGAGGGAGGAACTTTAGAAGTGAATATCTCTGAAACCGTAAGGTATAAGATATGGGATTTGGGCTACATAATTTCTGTTTTTTACTCTACAAAAACAGAAAAAAAATTATGGGACATTGGTGTCCCTTTAAGTCTTTCAATTTATATTGTTGGACTGTGTGTGTAATACACTAGATACAGTTTTTAACCCCTTAACGACCGGCGGTCCTGGGACATTTCCGTCCCATAAGGACCGCATAGGACCACTTGGACGCACCGGTACACGTGACCTGTCGCGTTTATTGGCGTGTCATTATGGGGCCTGATAGAGATTGCTCCGATCTTGGAGCGGTCAATTTCAGGCCCTATTTTTACTTACAGCGCTCCCGGTAGAGCACTGTAAGTAAAAAGTACGTGACGTACCATGACCGTCAACGGTCCTTGAGTATTTCAAGGACCATGACGGTCATAGTACGGCACATGTCGTTAAGGGGTTAAACTTTCTGTGGAAATCCAATACATTTTAATATTTACACTGGTACCTAATATTCCCATATTACAGTGCGGACTAACTTCATATTGTTATTCAGGGACACAGGAGGGTCCCCAAGTCCAGTACCTAACAAGAGGTAAAGGGAAAAGAAACTGAACTTTACACTGAATTGAAAAAGCATGCTGTTTTTTAAAGGGATAGTAATGTTTCACAAAAACAGCAGCTCCAATTAAACTTCATAGTATTTGGGCCATGGAGAGTGTTATTTCAGTACTGTCAGAGTTGTAGTTCAAGAGTAATTGAATGATAAAGTATCCCCCTCCCGTCCCTTTTACTGATGTAACACTCCTCACCTCAGAGCAGCAAGACTGTCTGGATGGATCACAGAGAGGGACAATCTTCAGTGAGCATAAGGGAAAACCTGAAAAAACCTGTCAAGGGGGCAGGGTTTTCCTTATGATCATAGTAAGAAGATTGTCCCTTGTTGTTATCTGTCTGGTCATGTGACCAGATTCCACATCTGAGGGGAGCAGTGTTACACTAGGTAAAAGGGGCGGGAGGGGGATACTTTATCATTGAATTACTCTTGTACTACAACTGTGACAGTATTGAAATAACACTCTCCGTGGCCAAAATACTATGAAGATTAATTGAAGTTGCTTTTTTTGTGAAACATTACTATCCCTTTAAGTGGTTGTGGCTATTATCTGGACCTGAGCAGGTGATACACACCTTTATTATAACCACTGTACAGTTCTTAGTAGTAAGATCTTCACTGACTAGAATGTAAACCCTGGGCCTTATTTATCAAGCCTGGCCCCTAGTCATCAAGCTAAAGAGGTACAAATCTGAAGAAAGTCATCTGCACCAGAAGGATGAAAGGAAAGTTCCAGAACTGCACCTCTTTTGCTTGATGAATAAGCCCCCTCCTTGTATCAGCACAGATTCCACATTTAAAGGCAAAGGGGATCGCTCTGGTGCATGCTCCAAAGTGAGAGGCTGAGTTGATGCATTCAGCTTGTATAGATATAAAGTATCAAAATGGTTTTAAATATATTTATAATGATTAAAATGGTACCTTGTAATATTAACCCTATAATAACTACCAAACTGCACCAAAAATCTTCACATACAGGGTATGGTTATAAACGGGAGAACTAGCAGTTTCTATCAGTATTTTATGACAACCTAACTACCGGAAGTTGTGCGCAAACAGGCCCAGAATCAAGAAAGCATTTTTTTTCCATTTTTTTTTACATATCTTTATCCCCTTAATGACCAAGGACATACATGTAAGCTATGGGATGAACGTCCGTAAAGGACTCATGACATACATGTACATCATGGATTTCAGGGCTCCCCTCGGAGCCTTGAATCAGATCCCCCCCCAAAAAAAATGCTCTGTGTTCCTTAAGTGCGAGCCGTGCGTGGCTGGTCCTTAATGGGATAAAGTATTATGTATATAAATGTAGATGACATATATACATACCTGGGAACTCACCAGGTCTGCTCGGTATTTAGAATTAAAGGGTTAGCAATATTTGAATACCCAAGCAGCTAATACTGTTCTTCACAGTGAATAGTAGGGACAATCTTCAGTCAATATCAGGAAATAATACAACAACAAGAGCATTGAGTATGAGCCTGTCTCTGTAATCAACTTGGAATAAGATCGGTAGATTGACAAGTATATTATTAACACACCGGACGGAAGTGGATAGGAGAGGCTTGGCTGTGTTGGGCTGAGTATACTGAGGAGACATTACAAGATGGAGCTGTGATTCTGGGAGACGCTGTGAGTCCATACGCCTATCGACTTGTTGACCGTTTACGGAGCAAGTAGGAGAGACGCCGAGAATTGGAGTGTACTAGAACTGGCAATTCGGCAACGAGAGGCGGTCCAGCTGTGTGAGGACGAGAGATAAGTGCAATAATCTATATTGGCGTGTGCCAAAGTAATATATATAGATTACATGATTTGCATGAACGTCTTGCTGTTTGAAATGTCTACTGCCTGTTGAAGTATTTGAAAGCTGGCCAAGACGTGAGACGGAGTAGATAGGTTGAACAACGGAGAACTGTTGGCTCTGGTCCAATGAGGGACGAAGAGTAATATTCAAACCTACAGTTCGGTTTATGTTGTTGCCACATACATTGCACTGATAGTGGAAGCGTCACATATATATGAGACACAGCCAGATGGATGTATTTCCTCTTAAATGCCACTTTTGATACATTATAGCAAACAATTTGGATATTTTTTGAATGCTACTCTGTAGTTTTTGAAACATTTTTATTGATGCTACTTTGTAGCTTCTTTTAGTGGAGTTATCCTCTTTTGATAATTGTTGAGTAGCTCTACTCTGCTCATTTATTTTTTATATTTTTTATATACCGGTATATAGATAGGGAAAGTTTGTGGGTTTTATTTTATGAGGGTCATTTGAGGATCCTTTGGGGGTGTTGTATATGTAATGTGGATGATTGTCATGCGGCTAATGTACCTGCAATGGCTTTTTTAATATTGAGAGTATACAAAGGGAAGAATCTGTGACATCATAACTTCTGTAGTGTTTGAGGTGCCACAGAGTGTGATTCCTTCATTGTTATGGTGTTTTAGATATTGAGTTGAATATATGTAGCACCAAAACTGTCACAGTGTCTGGGGTTCCAGTAGATCATCTCATTGTTGCAGGATTATTGGTGTATCTATGATTAAAATTATTTAAATATTTTTAAATTATTTTCTGTCTCTTGTGTTGATATCTGCATAGCCATACTCCGACAAACGCTCGAAGCGCCAGACTATATTTTGCAATATCAGGAAATACCTGCCCTTGTTCATTAGACGGGCAGGATATTCTTATACTAACAGAGGGAAGATTGTCCCTTGTTGTTGATGTGTCCGGTCAGATGATCGGTTTTCAGATCTGAGGGGAGGTGGCTGACGATCGGGTACAGGGGTGGGAGAGGTACATTTCATAATATAATTACGTCATAACTAGACAGTTATGAACAGTGCCACGATCACACTTCAGTACTATTAAAGGGGATGTTTCATCAAAAATGTTTTCAAGCTTAAAAATTAGGGCAATTTAAATAATATACATTAGTGTTGTTTATTTAAATAAAACGATCTGTGCTTCATAGAAATCACTAACTCTAAATGTACCTGTTGACGTCATGGCGGACCACGGTACAGTTCTTGGTGTACCGTACTGAAACAAAAACCATGCCCATTCCCTTCACAGTTCACACCCAATCGCCCTGCCACTTTCCCTGTACACCAGGCGTGCTTCCAGTGAGATGCGCGTCATAGTCATGTGAGCCCTATTTGTGCTCGTGCACAGAGCGGTATCGTCTTCTGTATACAGTGCGGACGCGTGCTGTGATAAAAATGAGTTGCGTACCACTATGGAACTCAAAGGTTTAAAAGATCATCTTATTTGGCATTTTATTTCATAATTTTTTATTACAATTTTCATGTCCAGAAAACCCCCAACCCACTCTTACCGCAGCCTACAACGTCCTGCACGCCTATGAGCACTGTACAGAACGCGAGGTGCGGGCATGATCAGAATGTGCTGGGACTAGAGCGTGCATTGTGTGCGCGTCCTAGTTATTATGCAAACACGCCGTCGGTGGAAGGGGCCGGCCCAACCCCGAGACGTCACAGCAGGCAGAACGAAGTACAAGGAATCTTGGGACAAGATGGCACCGCTCTGCCTAAGCAACATAACGAATGTAGACAGTAAGTTTTAAAGGGATAGTAATACTTCATTTTATCTTTATTTTATTTTGTAGGCATTAAAAAAACATGAAGAACGATATAAGTCTTATCTCTCAAACCTTTATGGTTTAAGAGATATTCACAAACAAAGTATCCCCCCCCCCCTGTTCAGCCAAATCAGAAGGGAGGTGCCCAGGTAGACTGCAGAGAGGGACAATCTTCAATTAAGATAAGGGAAAAAGCTGAAAAACTTGTCAAGGGGGGAAGGGCTTTCATTGTTCTCATAGGAATAAGATTGTCCCCTGCTGTTATCTGTCTGGTCTATGGACTGGATTCCACATCTGAGAAGAGATGGCTTACACTAGGTAAAAGGGGAGGGAGGGGATACTTTGCTTGTGAATATCTCTTAAACCATAAAGGTTTGAGAGATAAGACTTATATCGTTCTTCATGTTTTTTTAATGCCTACAAAATAAAATAAAGTTAAAACGAAGTATTACTATCCCTTTAAACAATGGAGAACTTTAAAACATACCCTGCTCGATACCTTTTGGAGTGATAAATCTAAAGAGGGAAAGTTACGTTTTCGATAAACATCCACTTTAATTGTGAAGAATAATCTTAGCTGCTTGTGTAATTAATCATTATTAACCCTTTAATTACCGTGTCTGCTGGGACAGAGCTCTTTTTCTAGTGGTGGTGAGTTTCCTGAGAACCTCTGCCTACTTCTCCTCCTTCCCACCACATTTCTCTCCCTTCCTACTCACTTCTTCATACCTCCCAAGTGTCCCTCTTTAGGAGGGACAGTCCCTCTTTTAGACCTAAATCCCTCTGTCCCTCTTTCCCACCCTGATGTCCCTCTTTTTAGGAGATCAGACTGTGTGGTGTGTGTATATAAGTGTATCACATTGCTCTACAGCAATAAAACTCACACTAATGTTTGTTTAAACATCAGTATATGTGTGTATAAATTAGTCTGGTAAATAAAATACTTTTGGTCTTGTTATAAG
This sequence comes from Rhinophrynus dorsalis, assembly GCA_037306005.1. Taxonomy (NCBI): domain Eukaryota; kingdom Metazoa; phylum Chordata; class Amphibia; order Anura; family Rhinophrynidae; genus Rhinophrynus; species Rhinophrynus dorsalis. The sequence continues at coordinate 29,192,236 of CM074722.1, forward strand.
TCATTTATTAGGTTACACAAGGAGCTGTCAACAGGCCATGAAATAGCTTAAAAATTCTCGGTAATGCTCCGCCCACCAGCCACACCCCCAGCAACACCCCCTAAAACACAAGTGTCCCTCTTTGGCAATTTTAAATGTTGGGAGGTATTCTTCTTGCTCACAGTGATAGTAAGCCCTGCCCCCTTTATGATGCGAATTGCATCACTGGCCTACGCCTGGTCACAGCACATAATACCTTTCCGTGGACTCAAGAAGATGAAGCTCTCAGGTATGGATATATATTTACATTTGTTTAAAAAAAAAGCTTATTCTATCACAAAAACAGTGTATAATTTGTATTGATAAATTAGAGAAACCTCATTTGACATGTGCTTAGAGACTCATGTTATGAACCATGGGAGCGGTATACAATTCCCTTTTATTTAAATGGGACTTAACTTCTTGAATTTAATGTTTTATGTGTATGTTTTTTCCTGCCCTGGGGAATTTTGAGGGGTTTTACGATTTAAAACCCGTCTCTTTCCTGGTAGATCCACCTATGATTAACCCTTTGAGTGCCAGAGGGGTATGTAACACATTGTTTGTTCTTTATGTTTGTAGTCCTTATCTAGTTTTTAGATATTTAAAAAAATAAATCTTCATATACCCAGCGGTGCTGCAGACATTTTTCTTCCACATATATCTATGATCGGAAAGGGGAGTCTCTGGGTTCTGGCACCGGCGTTTTCTTTTGCGGCCTAGTTTTTTTTTTTTTTTTTAAGGACTGAAGATCTTTAAGTGGACAATGGCATAGTGACCTGGTGAGTTAAGGTTCTGTCACGGCAGCGGTACAAAAGAGACAGGGCCGTACTGGGAATAAAAACCAGCCCTGGATAAAATGGCTTACCAGCCCCATAGCATAATGGCATTTTTTTCTTGTTTATAAAAGGGGAAACCATGCATTTTAAAATACATTTCAATGCCACCACCAGAGCAGTAAAGAGTTTAAATATATATATATATATATATATATATATACACACACACACACCACCTCTTGGATCTTGATACCCCTCTTTTGCCTCTCTCTCCCCTTCTTGACACTTGATCCCACCCTTTTGCCTCTTGGACCTTCTCCCCTTTGACTCTTTCTTTCCCTCCCTGGATCCTCATTGACTCTCGATCCCCCCTTACTTTTGCCTCTCTCTCCCCTTCTTGACTCTTGATCCCACCCTGTGCTTTTTTATCCTCTTCCCGATCCCCCTCCATTTGCCTCCTGATCCTTCCTCCTTTTGCCTCTTTTTTCTCCCCTTTGCCTCTTTTTCTCCCTCTTGACCCACCTCTGCCTCATTCACCCGCTCTTGATGCCCTCTCTTACCTCTCTTGATCCCCTTTGCCTTTCTCCCTCTCTTGAATGATCTCCCCTTTTTGCCTGTTACATTTTCCCCAATTCCCCCTGTCTTTTTGTCCCTCTTGCCCCACCTCTCTCTTCCTCTTTCACCTGACCTGCACTTGATGCCCCCTCTTTCCTCTCTTGATCCCCCTTTGCCTAATTCTCCCCCCCTGATGATGTCATTCACTCCCCTTTTTGCCTGTTAGACAGCTGTGCCTGTTACAGTTTCCCCATTTCCCAATTCCATTCCCCCCTCTTGCCTTCAAACAGGAGGACTAAGTCTGGCTGCTGTCCGACTCTGTATTGCTCTGCTGCCTCCTGCTCAGCAAGCTCTGTCTGGCCTGGGCGTCAGTCAGTCTGTCTCTGCGGCAGTGGGGCTTAACTTAAGTGCGGGCATCCCTTTGGTGCGTAAATGCAGTCACGCATCGCTCTTCTCCACATCTCAGCATAGCCTGCGTGCTGCGTCTGACGTCACTGGGTCTAGAGTTAGACCCAGCCGGCTGCCTCCATTGCGCTGTCTGACTCTGACTGACAGTCCAGTAGACGCAGCTGTCAGTCCTCCTCCTCCTTCTTCAAACAAATCCTCTATCTGTTCTCGCGGCCGCAGTCCTGTCACCTTGCGGCCTCAGTCCTGTCACTTTGCGAGAACAGATAGAGGAATTATTTGAAGAAGGAGGAGGACTGACAGCAGCGTCTACTGGACTGTCAGTCGGAGTCAAACAGGGCAAAGGAGGCAGCGTGTTCTCATGAAGGCAGCAGCCCCAGGGAAGCCGGCCTACCGGGAATTTTCCCGGTATCCCGGTAGGCCAGTCCGGCCCTGAAAAGAGAACAATACACAGGTGTAGTAAAATAAACACCACCTTTATTGAACACTAGTACAGGTATGAATGAAGTCAAACCTCAAATGAGATAACCTATATATACAGGTGTCAGAGCTAGAGCAGCAATTTCCACATTATCGAAATACTACTCAGGAACAGAACCTGCGTAATCTCGAACCCAACAGAACCCCAATCAGTGGTCAGACTTGCCTAAGGTCAAACCGGAGCGGGTAGTCAGCCAGAGCCACAGGTCAGCACCAGAGTGGGTAGTCAGACTTAGCCAGGGGTCATAAACAGAGCGGATAGTCAGCCAGAGCCACAGGTCAGCACCAGAGTGGGTAATCAGACTTAGCCAGGGGTCATACACAGAGCGTATAGTCAGCCAGAGCCACAGGTCAGCACCAGAGTGGGTAGTCAGACTTAGCCAGGGGTCATACATGGAGCTGATAGTCAGCCAGAGCCACAGGTCAGCACCAGAGTGGATAGTCAGACTTAGCCAGGGGTCATACACTGAGCGGATACTCAGCCAGAGCCACAAGTCAGCACCATAGTGGATAGTCAGACTTAGCCAGGGGTCATACATGGAGCAGATAGTCAGCCAGAGCCACAGGTCAGCACCAGAGTGGGTAGTCAGACTTAGCCAGGGGTGATATACGGAGCTGATAGTCAGCCAGAGCCACAGGTCAGAACCAGAGTGGGTGGTCAGACTTAACCAGGGAACAGAAGCAGGAAAGCATGGAAGCCAAGCAAGGATCAACCAAAGACTGAACCAGGACATTATGAGCTACTGCACTGGACACCAGGTAAGGGAAACAGAGATGGTGTTCAAACTGATTACATAGATAACCCAGCAGGGAGGTGGAGCACACAATAGCCTGTATTTACTTTAAAAGCGGCGTGCACGTCACTGGACGGCTGCCAGCTGACGCTCACCCGCAGAGGACCACGGTATGCAGAAGCCGCCCACATCTGCGAGGGGACACGGATGCGGCTGGCTCTCCTGCTGCCTGCTGCAAGGTAAGTAACATCGTGACAGGTCCCAGTTATTATCACATCTGTCTGTTAAGTAATGTTTAGGAAGTAAAGTAAGATCGAGTCTCCTAAATTAACTTGTATTACGATATATAGCTTTAACTTTGCTATTTTCCTTTTATTCTATAATAAAGTTTCTCCCTCCTGCCCCTTTTACATTTTACTTATGTGAAGAAGCCTCCCCTCATGAAACCGGACAGATCACAGTGAGGGCAATCTGTCTGGACGAGCTTGCTGAGGCGGCTTGACATATGTAAAAGGGGTGGGAGGGGGAAACCTTATTATAGAATAAAAGCAAAATGACAGACTTATAGATGGTTATACAGCTACACATAGTTATACAACTGTATACTGAAGACTCATTCTTACTTTACTACCTAAATATTACTATCCCTTTAAATCAACGGCAACAGTTGGAATTTCAATCTTACCCCCTATGGCGCATGGTTTGCTATGAAAAATGTCGGCCACTATTAGACAACCAACTAAATGGTGCATTAAAGGCACAGTAATGCCCCCCCCCCCACAAAAGAGTCCCATTGTGTAGAGTTTAAAATATTAATCAATATGCTCCAAACCCTATCTCTCAAACCACTATGGTTTGAGAGATATAGGGATTCAAAGTTCCCCCCTCCCTCTCCCGACTTGAGGAGGCTCTGCAGCAGAGACGAAATCCCGTTATTGCCTCACAACAGGTTTCTGCATAAATTAAAAGGCTTCGGTTTGGGCGGTGTTATCTTTACATGGATTGAGTGAGAACTGGTTAAATGATAGATGGCAGAGAAATTGGTCTAAGGTTATAAGTGGGGTGCCACAGGGTTCAGTCCTGGGCCCAATGCTTTTTAATTCGTTTATTTATGATCTAGAAGTAGGAATTGAAAGTATCATCTCATTATTTGCTGACGACACTAAACTATGTAAGGAAATACATACAGGGCTGGATGTTTTTTCCCTACAGAAGGATTTAGATAAACTGAGTGAATGGGCAGAAAAGTGGCAGATGACATTTAATGTAGATAAGTGTAAGGTTATGCATTTGGGCTGTTGAAACAAGCTTGCTACATATACTCTAAATGGGAGACAACTTGGGAAATCCTCATTAGAGAAAAATTTAGGAGTACTGATAGACAATAGACTTCACAGCAGTGTGCAGAGTCACTCAGCTGCTGCAAAAGGGGGTACTAGCCTGCATAAAAAGAGGTGTTGAAGTAAGAGATGCTAATATTATCCTACCTCTGTATAAATCCTTGGTTAGGCCTCATCTAGAATATGGAGTACAATTTTGGGCGCCTGTTCTAAAAAAAGACATTACTGAACTGGAAAAGGTGCAGAGACGTGCAACAAAACTGATAAAGGGATTGGAGGATCTGAGTTATAAAGAGAGACTAGCCAAACTGGGTTTGTTTACATTAGAGAAGAGATGTGATATGATTACCATTTACAAATACATTCAAGGTCAATACAAAGAACTATCCAATGAATTATTTATGCAAAGAGCTGAGCTAAGAACAAGAGGTCATCCATTAAGACTAGAGGAAAGGCACTTTTGATTAAAACATAGGCAGGGATTCTTTACAGTAAGGGCGGTAAGGCTATGGAATTCTTTGCCTCGGGATGTTGTGCTTGCAGATAATGCAACTGCATTCAAAAAAGCAATGGATGCCTATCTAGCACAGAACAATATTGACAGTTATGACAGATGGCTTCAAAGCAAATAGGATATTGATCAGGGGAACTATTTGACTACCATTTGGAGTCAGGAAGGAATAATTCCCCCCCACACATTTGGGACTAGATTGGAAATGGCTCCAGTGGGCTTCTTTTGCCTTCCTCTGGATCAACAGGGGTGTTATTGGCATGGGCTGGACTTGATGGACGTATGTCTTTTTTCAGCCTTATCTACTATGTTACTATGTACCCCTCTGGCACTCAAAGGGTTAAACAAAAGGCCCTTAGCATTCCTTTAAAGGGATAGTAATACTTCGTTTTAACTTTATTTTATTTTTAGGCATTAAAAAAACATGAAGAATGATATAAGTCTCATCTCTCAAACCTTTATGGTTTATGAGATATTCACAAGCAAAGTTTCCCCTCCCGCCCCTTTTACCTAGTGTAAGCCATCTCTTCTCAGATGTGGAATCCAGTCCATAGACCAGACAGATAACAGCAGGGGACAATCTTCTTCCTATGAGAACAATGAAATCCCTGCCCCCTTGACAAGTTTTTCAGGTTTTTCCATTATCTTAATTGAAGATTGTCCCTCTCTGCAGTCTGCCTGGGCACCTCCCTTCTGCTCTGGCTGAATGGTGTTACATCAGTAAAAGGGGATACTTTGTCATTGAATTACTCTTGAACTACAACTCTGACAGAATTGAAATAACACTCTCCAAAGTCCAAATACTATGATGATTAATTAGAGCTGCTTTTATTATGAAACATTACTACCCCTTTAACACATGTGCAGTCCAGAACCTTACTGATCCAGATAAGAACTTTGGTTTTGTCAAGACAGACCTTGTCCTTCTGCATTTACTCTACTCCTTTTGCTAGGATATTTCCCTTTCAGGCCTTCAGGGAAAAGAGATCTGTTTAAACCCTTCTTTAGCTTTTTGCTTTAATGTTTAGGTTTCAGTTTCTGGTTCAGCGCAGGGGGCAAAGTCTGCCTTAAGGATCTGCAAAGTGTTCCTACACAGTGTTCCTACACAGACTAATCCCACGGCTGGCAGAAACAATACAGTTTGTTTTTATGTTCTCCATGCAGATCTCATAAGGATTTAGAAAAGAGATGTTCAGGTTTTGCCGAGGACTAATATCATCTGCATGTTGCTGTAGAAAGACTTATTCCAACTGTCTGTAGAATTCGAGGATTCTTGAGAGAGATTTATCAGTGCTTAAAAAATAGTATGTAAATCCTGCCATTTAACCGCTTGGTTGATAGAAAGGTCTACAACACTTGTCATCGCTGTAGCCTCCTAGGGGATAAACAAAGCAATTGAGAATAATGTATTAGTAATTAGCAATTATGTGGCAAATAAAACTTTTCAAAATGTATTTAATTGGGGCTTTTAACCCTTTGAGCGCAATGCATTGCGTATCCCTCTGGCACTCAAAGGGTTAACCCATTTTAACCCTTTGAGGGCCAGAGAGGTATGCAGTCTGTCCGTTTTCCTAATTAACCCCTTAAGACCAGAGATCCTAGGAGAGGATGGCAGATATGGACCACATACAGCATGTTCAGCGCACCGTCACACGTGACTGATGACGTGTACCGGCGTGCTGAACTCCGGGGTCTAAGAGAGACTGCCCCGGTCTTGGATCGGTCAATTTCAGACCCTGCTAGTGCTAACAGGACAGTCACTGGTCCTTTAGGCAAGTTTAACGGTGACATGCACATCATTGGTCCTTAAAGGGACAGTAATACTTGCAAATTACTAATCCCCATATTGTAGCTTTGTTAAAAAGAAACTTATTGCCCCCAGTGTCATCTCTCAAACCCTTATGGTATGAGAGATGATAGCGCTCAAAGTTCCCCCCTCCCTCCCCCTTCCCTGACTGAACGCTGACTGCAGGGAAATCCGATATTACTTGCATCAGGCGGCTCTGCAGCATTGCCGAGATCGCGTTTATAAAAAATAAATCTTTCACTAAAACTGTCTTCTACGTGTGCTTGCAAACCAAGCACAAACCAAGCACACGTAGAAGACCATTTCAGTGAAATAATTATTTTTTATAAACGCGGTCTCGGCTCAGCTGCAGAGCCGCCTGATGCACATAAGACTGTCGTACCACAGCTTCCCCTGCAGTCAGCGTTCAGTCAGGGAAGGGGGAGGGAGGGGGAACTTTGAGCGCTATCATCTCTCATACCATAAGGGTTTGAGAGATGACACTGGGGGCAATACGTTTCTTTTTAACAAAGCTACAATATGGGGATTAGTAATTTGCAAGTATTCCTATCCCTTTTACGGGGCTAAAGTACATGTTCTATTCTTGTCATAATAGACATATATATCCTAGGCATATCGGAATTCTGTAATAGTATTAGTGCCTACCACCTCTGCCGGGAGGCTGTTGCACGAATGCGTACATTAATACCGATTTTTCCACATTCCAGCTATACCACAGCCAGATTTCCCAACACACAGAATAGGCAACTATTTTTTTTGCATGCAAAGTGACCACACCTTTCTCTCTCTCATCTTCCACAATGCAGCCCTCCACTTTATATATCAGCATACCTTTATATTCTTTCCCAGAATCAGATTCCTCAGAGACATGCTGCTAATCACACCTTGGCAGAAATTAGAGGGATAGTAATACTTGAAAATAATTGTATTTTATATTGTAGCCCTTAAAAAAACATGAAAAATGATGTAAGTCTTATCTCCCAAACCTTTATGGTTTGGGAGATATTCATATGTAAACTATAGTAAAATGCTCTTTTCCTGGCTGTTTCAGCCAAGTCTGCCATCTAGTGGACAGATTTGGAATTCGGTCCACAGAGCAACCAGCAGCTCTTTAGCAGTGCCGAGATCATGATCTTTGAAAAGAACTACTTAATTGGAAATGTGTACAAAGTGTGCCTGACTTGAAAGCACACTTTGTAGACCATTCCAATTAAGAAATTCTTTTTAAAGATGGTGATCTCAGCACTTCTGGAGAGGCACAGCCGGTCCCGGGACCGGATTCCAAATCTGAAGGGTGGAGCAATGACGTCACTCCAGGGGAAACCTTACTTCTGAATATCTCCCAAACCATAAAAGTTTGGGAGATAAGACTTATATCATAAACTTATTTTCAAGTATTACTATCCTTTTAAGGAATTTTATGCTTAAAGCAGGGGTCTGGCAAAGTATCAAGAATGTATTTCTCGGTGTTTTCACTGGAGACTATGTGAGGATCCTGCTCATTGACTAGATGGTGCATGTCTGCGTTGACATTAGGATAAGATTTGTCAGCCATGCTCCTCAGTTTTTTGTACAGTAAATATGACAGTGGGAGAATCTCGCTAAGTGCCGTCCCTACATGACTAACCAGCAAGGTTACCTCCTCAAAAGGTTTACGCAGCTCACATAGGTTACAAGTTAGTTGCCATTGCCTAAGTGGCAGACGCTCCCTCCAAAGCCTTCCAGTTTTGCATTGTATACTTGCTAATGTCCTTATTCTGCAAGTACAAATGCTCCAGCATGTCCAGTGTGGAATTCTACTTGGCAGGGGGCTCCATTTTCAGCTGGTGATGGAACAGCTTGTTACAATCTTGTATGAAATATAAAGCATTGAAAGCACTATAGGAGTGGCTAAAATTGACACAGATTTTGCAGGTGAAATTTGACATTGAAGGCCCGTGGACACGGTCCAAAGTGCCACACAGCGGCCCCTCAGCCGGGAGCAGAGACAGGCGGTGGGCCGTTCGGAGCGCCCCGCTCCGGATCAGCCGTGCCTCGTCTCTACTGCGCATGACTGCATTGTTCGGGCAGTCTCTACATCTCTACTGGACATGAGTGGTTACGCACACAATGAGCGATGCATTATAAGGAAATATATATATCTATATATATAAAAGAAGACTTCTGTGTGCCTGGCAAACACACCCAGGGGAGGCATAAAGCAGGACTTACTACTCCTATTGGGTGATTCAATCATGCAGGGAGTTGGCCCGCCCCCACTATGCAGCCCGCTCACCACTATCAAAGTCAGAAAAAAACAATATGGCCGCCACTTGCTCCTACACCACAGACAAACATACATGCCTCACTCATACAGCACCACACAAACACACACAGACTAGTGTTGAGCGAGCGTGCTCGGCCGATGCTCGGATCGGCTCGAGCATCGCTCTGCTCGGCACATGGTGGTACTCGTCGAGTACCGCCATGTGCTCGCCCGCCATGTTCGGGTGGCGGGGATCTGTGCCGGAAGAGGCACAGATCTGAAGACGCTCCGCTGGACCACCAGGGACTGGAGGTACGGGGGCATTGCGGAGATGAAGGGGGCATTGCGGAGATGAAGGGGGACATTGTGGAAGAGGGGCATAGCGGAGATGAAGGGGGACATTGTGGAAGAGGGGCATAGACTCTATGCCCCTCTTCCACAATGTCCCCCTTCATCTCCGCTATGCCCCTCTTCCACAATGTCCCCCTTCATCTCCTCTATGCCCCTCTTCCACAATGTCCCCCTTCATCTCCGCTATGCCCCTCTTCCACAATGTCCCCCTTCATCTCCTCTATGGCATAGAGGAGATGAAGGGGGACATTGTGGAAGAGGGGCATAGCGGAGATGAAGGGGGACATTGTGGAAGAGGGGCATAGTGGAGATGAAGGGGGACATTGTGGAAGAGGGGCATAGCGGAGATGAAGGGGGACATTGCGGAGATGAAGGGGGCATTCGGAGATGAAGGGGGCATAGCGGAGATGAAGGGGGGCATTGACCAGGCACCCTCCCCTCATCAGAGCAGGGGGTGCCTGGTGTAATGCTCGTGTCGCCCCATTCATTTCAATGGGGCTCGGGTGCTCGGCCGAGCACTCGAGCCTCAGGGGGTGCTCGGTCAGAGCACCCGAGCACCCGAGCATCGGGGTGCTCGCTCAACACTAACACAGACCACCACACACACACACATGCCCCACTCAGACAGCACCAAACACACATGGCCTCACTCATACACACAGCACCACATACACACACAAAGCCAGAAATAAATATGGCTGACACACACACTCACAGTCACTCACCCTGACTCCCAGTGGCCTCAGCAGGACCTGTAGTGCAGCACCAGGGGAACAAAATGGCACTCAAAGGGTTAAGGTAGGCCCTCATTGCTCAATTATTTCTTCACTGTCATCATTTGCCATGCAAGACACAGGACAGACAGCCATCAGATTCACACTTAACCCACTGACTGCCACAGGGTTGTGTATCAAGTTTTACCCCTCAGGGAGTGTGTTCAAACCCCTCACACTGTAAACTTGCATTTCCCTTCCACTTCTCCTCCTTCCCCAGCCTATTACTAACACTGTTCCATACCTCCCAAGTGTCCCTCTATAGGAGGGACAGTCCCTCTTTGAGACTCAAATCCCTCTGTCCCTCTTTTCTACCCTTTTGTCCCTCTTTTTAGGACATCAGAATGAGTGGTGTGTATTACATTGCTCCATAACAATAAAGCATACATAAATGTGTTGTTAATTGTCAGTATATGTGTTTATCCATTAATATGAGTAATTAAAATACTTTGGTCTTGCTCTAAATCATTTATCAATTACACAAAGAGGTGCAGATGGGTCAAGAAATAACCTAAAAATTCTTTGAAATGCCCTGCCTACCAGCCACGCTCTCAGAAACGCCACCTAAAACAGAAGTGTCCCTCTTTTGCCATTTGAAATGTTGGGAGGTATGCTGTTCCATATTTATGTTAAGCCCCGCCCCCACTCGCGATTAAGCCCCACCCACTTTTAACCCAAATTGCTCCATTGCTCTCTCAACATCAGCACCACATGAGGGACTCCACAAGTACAAGTTCCCAGGTATAACACACAAATGCCCCACTCACACAGCACCACCACACACACAAAGCCAGAAAGAAATATGGCTGACACACAGTCACTCACCCTGACTCCCAGTGGCCTCAGCAGGACCTGTACTACAGCCACTGAAGGGTGTGACAGCACCAGGGGAACAAAATGGCACTCAGAGGGTTAAGGTAGGCCCTCATTGCTCAATTATTTCTTCACTGTCATCATTTGCCATGCAAGACTCAGGACAGACAGCAATCAGGTACACACTTAACCCACTGACTGCCACAGGGTTGTGTATAAGGTTTTACCCCTCAGTGAGTGTGTTCAAACCCCTCACACTGTAAACTTGCATTTCCCTCCCACTTCTCCTCCTTCCCCAGCCTATTACTAACACTTTTTCCACATTTATGTTAAGCCCTGCCCCCTACTCGCGATTAAGCCCAGCCCACTTTTAACCCAGATTGCCCCATTTGTCTCTCCACATCAGCACCACATCAGTCCCCTCTAGGGACTACACAAATCAAAGTTCCCAGGTATGAATACACTTCCCACTGCTATTTATCTCTGACATGCCTCTCTATAACTTAACCATTTGAGTGCCAGAGGGGTACACAACTCATGCACGCATGTGTTTCTGCTCATATATGTTGTGTGTGTACATCTCTGTTACATATGTCTGTCCATCTCCAGTGTGTCTGTGTGTGTGCGTGTCTTTTGCATGTTTCTGCCGCTCACTGTGTGTATGTGCATACCTCCCAACATTTCACATGGCCAAAGAGGGACACTTTAGTTTTAGGTGATATTGTTGGGGGCGTGGCTGGTGGGCAGGGCATTAGTAAGAATTTTTAGGTTATTTCATGACCTATTACTGGCTATTTATGTAACTGAATAAATTATTTAGTGCAAGACCAAAGTATTTTATTTGCACTGACTAATGTATAAAAACATATACTGAAGTTTACAAAAATATGTATATGAGCTTTATTGCTGTAGAGCAAAGCAATACACACCACACAGTCAGGGCTGGTGCAAGGGTTTTTGCCACCCTAGGCAAAACCTAATTTTGCTGCCCATTTTGCTCCGCCCCTTGTGCCCCACCCCTTTATACCCCACCTACTTATACCCAACCTCTTTTCATGACTGTCCTCTCTCTGCCCCCTGGCCCAGTCTGCCTCTGGTCTGGAGATGCCTGTAAGAGATGCCCCTTATCAGCTTCACTTTGGCCCACCAGCTCCACTTTGCCCCTATCAGCTCCACTTTGTCCCCCATCAGCTCCACTTTGTCCCCCATCAACTCCAACTTGCCGCCTCAGCTCCAACTTGCCCCCATCAGCTCCACTTTGCCCCCCATCAGCTCCACTTTGCCCCCCACCAGCTCCAACTTGCTCCCACCAGCTCCACTTTGCCCCCACCAGCTCCACTTTGCCCCCCATCCACTCCAACTTGCCCCCACCGGCTCCACTTTGCCCCCCAGCAGCTCCACTATACCCCCAGCAGCTCCAACTTGCCACCATCAGCTCCAACTTGCCCCCCATCCGCTCCAACTTGCCCCCATCAGCTCCACTTTGCCCCCCATCTGCTCTAAC
>CM074722.1:29209550-29224550 GCA_037306005.1 Rhinophrynus dorsalis
GGCAATAGAGCTGTTGCAACCCCCTTGTGTAATTCAACCCACCTACTCCTGGAGTCCACCACTGATCCAGACACAAGAGAGGTGTGCCATACAGCCAGCCCACATTAATGCCAGCCAGATATATTTATCATGGTGCCCGTGATTCTAGCGGCAGGGCGTCTTTGTTACTTCCGGATTTCTCCTTGCATGGTTCTTATTGGTTATTGGGCTCTGGCTCTGCCCAGGGCTAGCCTTTTTAATCTCTCTCCTGTCTTCTTTTCAGCGTCCTTTTGTGGTGTACCTGTACCTAGCATTTGAGTTGCTGCTTGTCCCTGCTCCATGTATGACCCGGCTCGCCTGACTTCGCTCCTGTGTTTTGCTTTCCGTTGATGACTAGGACTGGCTGACTACCTCCGTGTATACTGACCTGGCTTTGGCTGAGTATCCGATTCCGTTGCTGACTAGGACTGGCTGACTACCTCCGTGTGTACCGACCTGGCTTTGGCTGAGTATCAGATTCTGTTGCTGACTAGGACTGTGTACCAATTTGGCATTTCTGGCTTCTGACCCGTCAGGGTGCGTACCCTGTGCTCTGTTACGCCTACTCTCGCTCGCAGTAAATACCGCTACAGCTCCTGCTTGGCCTGTCACTCCCGAGGTCACCAGGGAGACCATGTTGCGAGTAGCTCCGGTCGCTTGCCAGTATCCTTTGTGCTGCCTCACTCTCTGATGTGGTGTGCTCCCATTGGCTGAGCTTGTTTGGCCCACCCAGTATGGCCTTCATATACCGGGCCTCTGGCACCTGTCAGGTGCCCTTTCGTGGCGTTCCTGTACCAGTGCTACTGTTTTGTGTTCCTGCATTCCTGTGTACCGACTTGGCCCGTCTGACTACTCTAATTGGTTCCTGCTCCGTGATTGACCTGGCCTGGCTGACGTTCCTGCTCCGTGATTGACCCGGCTTGGCTGACGTTCCTGCTCTGTGATTGACCCGGCCTGGCTGACGTTCCTGCTCAGTGACCTGATTCCAGCTATCTTGACATCTTGAGAGTGTACCTGCTGAAGATCCTGACTCTATGTCGCCTGGCGCCATTTTGAACTTTTGTGTGGCAGTGCTGTGCAGACTGAACATTCCGTTAACTCTTGCAGAGCTTGTTGCCTCCATACACAGGGCCTTCCGTTACACTTGCAGAGCACTGTTGCCTCCGTTATACTGAGCCTTTCCGTTTACACTTCGTGAGCACTTGTTGCCTCCATTATACTGAGCCTTCCATTACACTTGCAGAGCATTGCAGCTTCAGTTATACCGAGCCTCCTGGTTACACTTGCAGAGCATTGTGGCCTCTGTTAAACTGTGCTTCCGCTTAACCCTTTACTCGCACAGTGTATTAGTCACCGCACCGGGTGGTGCTACTGGGCGATTCCTCCAGCTCTTGCAGTGTACAGGGTTCCGTTACCGCACCGGAAGGGTGCTTTTGGCTCTGGTTCCATTCAGCTCTTGCAGTGTTGTCGACTCCGTTACCGCAGCGGAAGGGTGCTATTGGCTCTGGTTCCATTCAGCTCTTGCAGTGTTTGAGACTCCGTTACCGCACCGGAAGGGTGCTATTGACTCTGGTCCCATTCAGCTCTTGCAGTGTTTGTGACTCCGTTACCACACCGGAAGGGTGCTATTGGCTCTGGTCCCATTCAGCTCTCGCAGTGTTTGTGACTCCGTTACCACACCGGAAGGGTGCTATTGGCTCTGGTCCCATTCAGCTCTTGCAGTGTTTGTGACTCCGTTACCACACTGGAAGGGTGCTATTGGCTCTATTTCCATTCAGCTCTTGCAGAGTGTTGTGTACTCTGCTCATTGCCTGTCCTGGGAGTGTGTCAGTTCTGCCTCACTGCTAAGGTGCTTCCACACCTTGCACCACAGTGTTGCCTCCGCTATCCCTAGTGTTCTAGGGATTCGCTCACTTGCCAGTGTCCTATCTGTGTTGCCTCCGCTATCCCTAGCGTTCTAGGGACTTGGTCACTTGTCAGTGTCCTATCTGTGTTGCCTCAAGCCAGCTTAGTCCTACTGTATATTATTGCTTGCTTATATTACTGTCCATCCTGACCTGTGTCAGATATGGGAACTACCACGGTAATTACCTTATCTGGACCTGAGGAGGGTGATTGCTCTTGTTGTTTTATTATTTTCAATAAAGCTGATCTTAACCTTACCTAATTGCCTGAGTGTTCTTACAAATCCGTGAAAATATTACTGGATGGCTCCTACAAGGGTTGCGAATTCTATAAGTGCCCATGTCAGGCCTACAGAATATCAGAGTGTTCCCACTTCCTACTGCACGTGAGTACCCTCAATGGAAAGTCTCACTTCCCTGGATGGTACCCATGATGGTTTATGAATCATCATACAATAATATAAAAGGCCAGATGTATGTTTGTCTGATGCAGTCATGCACAACAGAGACCACACGAATGCAGTATGTTTGTCTAATGCGGTCATGACCAGTAGAAATCGCACTAACACATTATGTTTGTCCGATGCAGTCATGCGCAGTAGACACTGCCCAAATGCACAGAATGCTGGGAGTGTAGTTCTGTGTGGCACTTTGGCCCGTGTACACAGGCTTTTACACTAGTAATCTATATAATTAAGCACAAGGACAAACCATGAGAGGGTCTTCAGTTGCCCAGAAACACCCCTTGCATTTGATTGCCCCAGTCAAGGAGAAAAAAGGCTTTATCTCACCCAGTAAAGATAAATGATTATTGTAGGAGAAGGAAAATGCCAATGTTCCATCTGTTGTTGAATTACAACTCACATCATGCTCAGCCATCCACTGATCAGCTGAATATGATGGGAATTGTAGTCCAGCAATAGATGTTGGCTTGCAGGGATCTAAGACCTACCAGTCTATGATCTGAAAGTTATAATGGTGTTTGCATTTTCATTGAATACTTTTGATTTTCTGGAAATCCTTCTCTGAAAATCCTGTCTTTTCCTCTGTTGCCTCTACTGGGTTAAAAACATAAATGGCAGCGTGCGAGCGTGCCGCTACCACTTCCTTGAATGTTCAATGCTGTGGCATTTGCACTTGTTTGATGTATCTTTAAAACTGCCTGCATGAAAATGTGTTGCTTTGAAATATTTTCTCATTAGTCCACTCTGTCAAGTAAAGTGCAGAGCGCCCAGCTCCCGCATATTCATTTTCTGCCTTCGTTCCATCAAAACAAGTGACCTAACATTTTAGTTCTGACACTGAAATTACAGGGCAGTTTCAGAAATGCGAAGCCTTGTGCGTTCCACCCTGCTGTCCCCATCCCCTCTCAGCTTTGCCTGTAGAGATGGGTCACTGGTTGTCAGGGTAAAGCAGACAGACTATTTTTTTAATACTCTGTAGAACATAGATGCAGGTTTAGTCATGTGTTAGTTAACTCTTCAGCTCCAGGGAAACTGATTTTCATTGAGGGCTGGGGAAAACCAACTGCACCATAAGGAACAAATACACATTCCCAATATTTACGTTCATATAAATAAGGTTGTTAACACCTTGGGGGTCAGGGGAGAGCTGGCCTGGGGGGGGGCAATTGTCCCTTGTGTCTGTCATATGTCTGGACCAGTAGGCCATTGCCCACTCAGTCTCCCACCTGTTGCTGCAAATAGAGCTACACTATTAATACCACAGAGCTTACAATTGAAATGGAGCTACACAAGCAATCAGGCACGGATTTGCCACGGATTTGCAAAGTAGGCACCTGCCTACAGGCGCACGCCAGCGAGGGGCACCTACCATTTGGATTTTTTTTTTTTTAATATTCTTTAAATATTCTTTAAAAAAAAAAAACTAGCCGCCTCCCTGGCTGCGCCGGTGGCACCCACTCACATTGCCTGCCTCCCCCAGTCTTGTACCTGATGGAGCTCCCTCGTCAGCTCTGTAGGAATGCAGAGTGCTGGGAGATGACATCATCTTCCAGCACTCTGCATTCCTGAATAGGAGACTACGCGGGAGCTCCATCAGGTACAAGACTGTGCCAAAGGAGGCACATACAGATCTCCTACCACGGAGGTAAGAAACGGACAACGGGGGAAGGCAATGTGAGGGCAATGTGGAGCTAATGGGGGGCAAGTTGGAGCCGATAGAGGGCAATGTGGAGCCAATGGGGGGCAATGTGGAGCCAATGGGGGGCAAGTTGGAGCCGATGGAGGGCAAGTTGGAGCCGATGGAGGGGGCAAGTTGGAGCTGATGGGGTGGGGGGCAATGTGAGGGCAATATGGAGCTGATGGGGGGCATTGTGAGAGCAATATGGAGCTGATGGGGGGCAATATGGAGCTGATGGGGGGCATTGTGAGGGTAATATGGAAATGATGGGGGGCAACGTGGAGATTAAGAGCATTGTGGAGGTATCCAGTGCAGATGGTCCACGGGGAGGGGGGGTGCTTCAAATTTCTGTACCTACAGGCTCCTGAGATGTAAATCCAGCCCTGCAAGCAATACGCAGAGCTACAATCCAAATAGAACTACACTAGTAGCATAACAGAAAAGACAGACCTGCAGGTCTGTCTTTTCTGTTGTTTTTTCACTTTGGGTTTCTGGTCTAATGTTTGAGGGACTGGAGACCCGCCTCATTCCTTGCTGCTTCTATATTTTCTATCTTCATATTTATTTACAAAGCTGTATTATTATATGGATGTTTAAAGCTGAGTTGGCGCTGCGAGTTTCTTTGTTGTTTTCTGGTTTATACTAGCAGCATAACCCATTTCCCTTATAAGCTCTCTAGTATCACTAGTGTAGGTATATTTCAACTGTAAGCTCTGTATTATCAGAAGAGTAGCCCCATTTATGTGGTAAGCTACACGAGGTGGGCTGGAACAGTGGGCTCGAACGATAATAGAAATCGGCCACTTGATTGTATTTGCCCCTCCATGCCACAAGTTGCCAACCCTCCCCTGTTGGTGGTTATGAACTAAGATGTGATAAAGAGATGATAAAGTGGCGATCACTTTTACACTGTTCTAAAGTCACCAAGTCCTATGTTATTCTACGGCGCCTGTGCACGAAGATCTCTCAAGTTAGAGATATCTTAGTGCACTGGAGTGTTATGAACATTGAAGAAGTCATCTCCTCTATCTGCTCTTTATCACCTCTTTATCACACCTTAGTGCATCTCCTACCTTGAATGCAAGAACCTATGCTTGGATTACTACTGTATGGGTGAAAATTCCCATTTCCTTATTGGTGGAAGTTTCACGGAAACACCCCCCGCCCCCAAAAGTGTTTTTTATCTTTTTGATGGAAATTCACACGCATTGAAAATTCATTTAAATGTCAGTCTTTCAGTACCCCTAATGAAATTCCAGCAATAATTTGACAATGTCCACATATGCTTTCTATGGCCACAAGAATTCCCACTGCAATAAAATAAAAACTTGGAATATTATCTCTGTGGACATTCTGTCTGTGGATATGGTCTGTACTCTTGCCACTTGTCCACATATTTGTGGTCAAGTGAACTTTCTTGTCATAGAATAGTTTCAGTCCTTTACCCTCATTAACCATCTGATCATAAAACTCTGGCAAGTCATTCTTGAAACATAATTGTGGCTTGGGATATGCCAGAGAGGTACAGTACAATATCATTTTTTTTACACCTCGGTTTTCTTCAAAGGAAAAAGGCAGAAAGCATACACTCAACATTTTGCATACGTTTGGTTATTTTTATCCTTTTTAACATCTTTCTAAGAAATCAGGAAGTGTGGGTTAACAGCACAAAGAAGAAGGCCTTTGTTACTTAATTGGTTTAACAACATTGCTAGTGGTGGTGGAGGTATTTTGTGTCACATATGTTTGGACTGTATGATTCACAAACAACTAACTCAGTGTCATACTTCTCAGTGCTTTGCATATGCACAATGGCAGTAGGAGACATGGGTGTTATTGTTACTGAAGAAAGTGTTGCCCTACTTCCTGAGACTTCTACAACACTATATTTCGTGGAAAAAATGTGTTGCTTTTTTTTTCAGTAGAAATTCCTACGCTTAGAAAATACATACAATTTCCACCTCATTGCTGTCACTAAGGAAATTCTTCCAACAACTGTACTGATTTCTGCGTATACTTTCTATGGTACCAAGAATTCATGCTGGAGGACTATTGCTGCTGAGTTCTGAAATGCAAAAATCCACAGCTGAAGCCAAATGTTGTTAACAGCAGCATTAGCCTTGAAACTTATATCTGGGTGAGGCCTAAGGCAACATAAGCCATGAGAAAACATTAGTAGGCTGAGTAACCCTAGAGCAACATAAGACTCAAAATTGTCAGCAGACTGCTAGGGGCCTCCGTTTTAATCTGTGATGGTGATGAAACAGGTAGTTATGTTTTTGCAAGGTGTATAATACATTGACAGCAGGTTGAGGCCTTTGACAACATAACATATGCCCTGAAACATTATTAGCAGGGTGAGGCTGGGGTCAAAGAAGAAGCAGCAGCACCTGATTTCAATCCTTGGGGATGGTTTCACGTAGTCAACAAATCTTGCCATATGATATTTCCAGATTTTGCCCATGTAATTATCCACCTGTTTGTACAACTCTGGCACTGCCAGCCTTGAAACATAACTGCAGCTTGGGATGTGCCAGTGTTGTGCAACACATTACAAGAGATCTTTAAAACCTCTGTTTTCAACAAAAGAATAGGGCAGAATGTCAACCGCCAACATTCTGGCAAGTATAACATTCCACGGGAATACTTTTGGATTATTTTTGTACATTACTTGAACTCGGTGAGTGTGGGCTAGCAGCTGGTATAAGGATAACTGTGTAACTTAATTGTTTTAACAACTTGATCAGGGGTGGTGGAGGTGGGGGTGGTAGCAGCGGGTATGGAGACCCTATGACTCTTATCACTTCCAACTAACTCATTCATCCTCCACATTTGCACAACAGCAGTATGAAACAAGGGTGTTATTGTTACAAATGAAAATGTGGTCCTACTTCCTGGACATCAACAACATTAATATTATATGCCCTTTGGCCCACGCAATTTTATTAGTGCTACTGCTGTGGTGGTTGTCGCACTTCTGACATGCTATTGGTTCTGTTATGTATCCCAGTCAGACCTGTGGTTGTTCTTCAGGTGGAATGTCAATGAGGATGTGCCTAGATATGACCCTATTTTCCTCTTGCTCATGTTTTTTTACAGTGACAAAATAGAGCAACATGCTTGGCTTTTGGATTGTATGTGTAGTTTCTCAATACTGGAGATTTCATTTATTTCTCTACCTACTTACTTACTCTCCTTTCTCCATTCATACCAACTGCCAGAAAGCTACTGCCTAGCATCAATACTCCTATCAAGCAACTCCAGCTCCCTGTCTTTACCTGTCTACCTACACTATCTAGCTTCTTTCTCTCTCTCTCTCCCAATCACAGACTGAAAGTAACACCCATTTTTATACTAGCACTAAGGGAATGCATGTGGGTGGAAATACATTATCAGTTATTCCAATGCAGTGAAAAGATATAAAACAGTACTTTTTATGAGACTTCCCGTGGAAGGCGGAAGTTCTGTTTTTCCTTTGTTTCTCTGGTTAAAGATTCTCCCATCCCTGCTGATGCTCATTCTTGCACCTCATATGTGCTTCAGCAAGTGGTGGCCATCTGTATATTCCTCCTGCCCAATCAAAAGTATTCAGGACAAGAAACCATGGAGGGGCTCCGCTGACTGGGTGAGCCTGTACCACCAGACAACCCTGTACAGCATTTAGAATAATCTGAAAGCAGATATTCTGGTAGTGGGACAGGAAAACCATGTTTATTGCATTTCCACCACTGTGTCTTTTCCATTAAAATCTCTATAGCTTATTGAATACAGTTCTATATTGTTTGCTGAGAGAGCTGATGATAGAAGTTGTAGTCCAACAACAGCAGGATGGCCATATCTCTCCGGTAGCCAGTTAAGGTATAAATCAGATCACATCATAATTTATTGGGATTTGCGGCAATAACCTCTAAAGCTATGATATTGTCTTATATTCATAAACCCGAGCCAGCTATCTCCGAAAGTAATTATTTGATCTATCCTCACCGCAAATACCTTGTCACCTTAACCTTAAAAATAAGGCAAAACAAAGCATTCTTGGGAACAGCAATATCTCCTACTGCACACAGGCCTGCCTCTGCTTAATGTCATAAATTAAACCTTATGAGACATAATTAAGTCCTCTGGGAGTGAAGCAAGAACAGGGTTTTAAATTATAACATAAGAAGAAATATTCTTAAGTAATGGAGCAGGAGGTAAACTGATTATTTGTCGGTAGAACAAGTAGTAAATACTATAAAGCGGAGTTGGCACTGTTAGTAAATAGTGTTAGAAAATAGGCTGCACGTCGCAGAAGAAAAGTTCTAATAGCTGAAAGGGTGGATTAACCCTTTGCGTGCCAAAGAGGTATACAACACATTGCAACTCAATGCGTTGGATACCTCTCTGGCACTCAAAGGGGGATTAATATCTCCGAACAATACGCCTCAACTTACGTTTCTATGGTTGGAAATTCCTAATGGCCCCTATGAAATTTGCAGGTGGACATGACATTTTCTGGCGGACATAACAGAAATGACAGTTGCTCAGCCCACTTAAAGGACCAGAGGATGCATTGCAATGTAGTGCACCACACACTTATTTGGTCTTTAAAGGGATAGCAATGTTGTTTATTAACCCCTTAAGGACCGGGAAAATCTGAGTTTGATTTGACTTAAGGACCGGAGCAATTTTGACTTTTTTGACTATGTCTTTGTTCAACCATATTTTCTCTTTAATTCCTTTTGTGCACCCACATAAATTATATACTGTTTTTTTAAGCACAAGTAGGGCTTTCTTTTGATACCACAATTATATGAATACCTCATTGTTTAATTTGATTAAAATAGAAAAAAAGAGGAAAAAAATTGAAAAAAAACAACATTTTGCTTATATTTTCGTGTCAGGATTTGCATACAATTAGTTTATGACAAAAAAATACCCCTAAATATATTCATTTGCTTCTCCTGAATATAAGAATACCCCATATGCCTAGTATTTCAATCACTTCCTCACATTTACAAGGTAAATATTACAAGATGGATGCCATTATTTCCAACTTGTAATTTCTCAACAATTGGCATGTGAGCATCATAGCTTAGCTGACGGTGCCAGAACCAAAAATGTCCCACAAAGGTATATGTTTCTGAAAACTACACAACATAAGGTAAATAATCAGGAGAATTTTGGAGTTTTTCATGCAGCTATTTTTCCAGAAAAAAATTTCAAAATTGTGGTAATATTTTGTTTTTTTGCAGTTTTCACACTTACATTTCAATACTACTGTTGATATCAAGCACATGATAGGTGAAGATTTTTAAAAATGCATTGTTTAGTGTTCAGCTCCTTCTTCTGAGTACGGCAATACCCCATATGCATAGGTTTCTGAAGGTTTGGGAGAGCTACGGGGCCCAAATTGGAACATGCGCGTTTCCAGTTTCACACTTTGAATTTTCACAGCTTGCATCACTGGTGCCATGTCTCATTTGGGGCTGTGTAACAATGCTCCACTCTAACATTTCCCCCCAAAAGTATATATTTTTGGAAAGTAGACACCCCAGGCTTTCATTTTATGTATGTTTTCAATTTTTTTACGCAGCCATTTTACCACCAATCGCTCGTAAATCTTGACGTAAGTTAAAAAAACAGCATTTTTCACACTTGCACTTCAATGTTGATGTGAATTTCAAGCACATGATAGTTGAAGATTTTTAAAAATGCATTGTTTAGTGTTCAGCTCCTTCTTCTGAGTACGGCAATACCCCATATGCATAGGTTTCTCAAGGTTTGGGAGAGCTACGGGGCCCAAATTGGAACATGCGCGTTTCCAGTTTCACACTTTGAATTTTCACAGCTTGCATCACTGGTGCCATGTGTCATTTGGGGCTGTGTAACAGTGATCCACTCTAATATTTCCCCCCAAAAGTATATATTTTTGGAAAGTAGACACCCCAGGCTTTCATTTTATGTATGTTTTCAATTTTTTTACGCAGCCATTTTACCACCAATCGCTCGTAAATCTTGACGTAAGTTAAAAAAACAGCGTTTTTCACACTTGCACTTCAATGTTCATGTGAATTTCAAGCACATGATAGGTGAAGATTTTTAAAAATGCATTGTTTAGTGTTCAGCTCCTTCTTCTGAGTACGGCAATACCCCATATGCATAGGTTTCTCAAGGTTTGGGAGAGCTACGGGGCCCAAATTGGAACATGCGCGTTTCCAGTTTCACACTTTGAATTTTCACAGCTTGCATCACTGGTGCCATGTCTTATTTGGGGCTGTGTAACAATGCTCCACTCTAACATTTCCCCCCAAAAGTATATATTTTTGGAAAGTAGACACCCCAGGCTTTCATTTTATGTATGTTTTAAATTTTTTTTACGCAGCCATTTTACCACCAATTGCTCGTAAATCTTGACGTAAGTTAAAATAACAGCGTTTTTCACACTTGCACTTCAATGTTGATGTGAATTTCAAGCACATGATAGGTGAAGATTTTTAAAAATGCATTGTTTAGTGTTCAGCTCCTTCTTCTGAGTACGGCAATACCCCATATGCATAGGTTTCTCAAGGTTTGGGAGAGCTACGGGGCCCAAATTGGAACATGCGCGTTTCCAGTTTCACACTTTGAATTTTCACAGCTTGCATCACTGGTGCCATGTCTCATTTGGGGCTATGTAACAGTGCTCCACTCTAAGATTTCCCCCCAAAAGTATATATTTTTGGAAAGTAGACACCCCAGGCTTTCATTTTATGTATGTTTTCAATTTTTTTACGCAGCCATTTTACCACCAATCGCTCGTAAATCTTGACATAAGTTAAAAAAACAGCGTTTTTCACACTTGCACTTCAATGTTGATGTGAATTCCAAGCACATGATAGGTGAAGATTTTTAAAAATGCATTGTTTAGTGTTCAGCTCCTTCTTCTGAGTACGGCAATACCCCATATGCATAGGTTTCTCAAGGTTTGGGGGAGCTACGGGGCCCAATTTTGAACAAATATTGAATTTTCACATCTTGGTTAACTGATGCCATTACTCATTTTGAGCTATGTTCCAGTGCTGCACTTTAGAATTTCCCCCCAAAAGTGTATATTTTTGGAATGTAGACACCCCCAGCTTTCATTTTAGGTGTGTTTTCAAATTTTTTACATGGCCATTTTACCACCACTTTCTCATAAACTTGACGTAAGTAAAAAAACAGCGTTTTTCACACTTTGCCTTCAATGTTGATGTGAATTTCAAGCACAGAATAGGTGAAGATTTTATAAACTGAATTGAATAGTGTTCAGCTCCTTCTTCTGAGTACGGCAATACCCCATATGCATAGCTTTCTCATGGTTTGGGGGAGCTACGGGGGCCAAATTGGAACATGCGCGTTTCCAGGTTCACACTTTGAATCTTCACAGCTTGCGTTACTGGTGCCATGTCTCATTTGGGGCTGTGTAACAGTGCTCTTTTTTTAAGATTTCCCCACAAAAGTGTATATTTTTGGAAAGTAGACACCCCAGGCTCTTGTTTTAGGTGTGTTTTCCAATTTTATACACTGCCATTTTACCACCAATCCTGTGAAAATTTTACATAAGTAAAAAAAATTCAGCATTTTTCACACTTTGCCTTCAATGTTGATGTGAATTTCAAGCACAGAATAGGTGAAGATTTTATAAACTGAATTGATTAGTGTTCAGCTCCTTCTTCTGAGTACGGCAATACCCCATATGCATAGCTTTCTCATGGTTTGGGGGAGCTACGGGGGCCAAATTGGAACATGCGCTTTTCCAGGTTCACACTTTGAATCTTCACAGCTTGCATTACTGGTGCCATGTCTCATTTGGGGCTGTGTAACAGTGCTCTTTTTTTAAGATTTCCCCCCAAAAGTGTATATTTTTGGAAAGTAGACACCCCAGGCTCTCGTTTTAGGTGTGTTTTCCAATTTTATACACAGCCATTTTACCACCAATCCCTCGTAAACCATGACGTAAGTAAAAAAACAAACAAAAAAAAACAGCGTTTTTCACACTTAGGGTTGGCAGCAGTATACTGGGCTGCATACAAATTGGTTTGGGAAACAATTTCACCTAAAATGTCTTCCCCCAAAAACAAATCAAAAAAATGATCATGGATAAATCCTTCCACATCAATTTGAATCCCTGGGTTGCCTGTGAATTCTGAGATTTGTGGGCATAAATTGATACCCATTCATTAGGATCCGGAGTGGCAGGTGTTGGGGCATTTCTTTGGGCAGGTCTTTTGGCAGGTCTTTGGGCAGATCTTTTGGCAGGTGCTGGGGCAGTTGCCAGGGCAGCTCTTGGGGCAGCACATGGGGCATTTCTTTGGTAGGTCTTTGGGCAGATCTTTTGGCAGGTGCTGGGGCAGTTGCCAGGACAGCTCTTGGGGCAGCACTTGGGGCATTTCTTTGGGTAGGTATTTTGGTAGGTCTTTGGGCAGTTCTTTTGGCAGGTGCTGGGGCAGTTGCCAGAGCAGCTTTTGGGGCAGTGCGTCTTTTCTTGACAGAAGGCCCAGCGTCATCACTAGAGCTGCTCTCACTTTCTGAAAACTGCGCTATGTCAAAATCTGACGCAGTGTCTGTTGCCTCAGAGTCAGACGCCAAAAAGGCATATGCCTCTTCAACGCTGTACCTGCGCTGCATTTTGCCCACTAAAAAAGCTTTTTTTTTTTCTTACGCTATCCCTAAACCTAAATCTAACCCTAAAACTTACCCTAGCCTACGTATATCCTGAACCTACCTAACCCAAGTGATCTACCTATCTAAACTGCACTTATTATATATATATTTTTTTGGGGGGGGGTTTGGGGTTTTTTGGTTTTTTTTTTTCTTACGCTATCCCTAAACCTAAATCTAACCCTAAAACTTACCCTAACCTACGTATATCCTGAACCTACCTAACCCAAGTGAACTACCTATCTAAACTGCACTTATTATATATATATTTTTTTTTTTTTTGGGGGGGGGGTTTTGGGGTTTTTTGGGTTTTTTATTTTTCTTACGCTATCCCTAAACCTAAATCTAACCCTAAAACTTACCCTAACCTACGTATATCCTGAACCTACCTAACCCAATTGAACTACCTATCTAAACTGCGCTTATTATATATATATTTTTTTTTGGGGGGGGGGGTTGGGTTTTTTTTTTTTTCCCCTAAACCTAAATCTATCCCTAAAACTTTCCCTAACACACGTCTACACTAAACCTACCCAACTACCTACCAAAATACCTAAACTATATTTATTATAAAAAAAAAAAAAAAAAAAAAAAAAAATTAAAATTTTTTTTTAAAATTTTTAAAAAAATCTAAAAAAATTCAAGGGGGATGGGGGGTGTCCCACAGATCAGAAAACACTGATCTGCAGCAAATTGATCACTCCAAGAGTGATCAGATGGGGGGGCACTTATTGATCACTGCAGAACAGTGATCAAAGGGTTCATTTTCTTTATTTAAACTTTTTTTTTTTACTTTTTTTTTTACAGGCACACTGGAACACCATCTCCCTCTGTCTCTCTCCACCTTAGCAGTATGCAAGGTGGAGGGAGGCAGAGAGATCTGACAGGGACAGTATTTACAAATACTGTCCCTGTCATTCAGGTTTTGCAACATGTGATTCGCTTTTGAAGCGAATCGCATGTTGCAACAATGTTTCTGCCGCTTGTTACTAAGTGTCCCGATACCGGGACACTTAGTAACAAGCGGCTTGAACTCTTCCATCGCTCCGTGCGGCCGCGATGGAAGAGTTTAACCCTTGATGTACCAGGACCGTCAAGGGTCGTTGGATCACATTTACCCTTGACGGTCCTGGTACGTCAAGGGTCGCTAAGGGGTTAAGTAACTAGTTGAAAAGCCCATTACACGGGCCACAGTGCCACTGCCAGCCGGTCTAAGGTGACTACATATCCCTTTAAATCAGGGACACTTATAAAATACACACACATTGCAGGGTTACTTTTGATTCCTGTACTGTCCTGCAATAAGTGTTCCTGATTTAAAGGGATATGTGGTCACCTTAAGCCGTTTGCAGGGCAGTCATGCGCAGTAGAGACTGCCAGCGCCGCGCCTGATACAGAGCTGGACACTCCTTCGGAGCGTCCAGCTCTGTATCAGCTGTGGCGCGGACAGTCTCTACTGTGCATGACTGCATCGTTACACACGTTTTAGCGAATTATCATATAGGATCGGTATATTGTAGATATGTAGAAAAGTTTAGTTTAGGTTAGTCCATAACGGTTTGAGTGATATACGATGTTAAACTCCCCCCCCCTCCTCTTTTCCTGACATGAGCTGTAAAGCTGTCAGCAGGAGGTTCTAGTCGTGCGACCAGACGGAGGCTCTTCAGCAGAGCCGAAATAGTGATATCTAAAAAAATAAATACTTCATTGAAACGGTCTACAAAGTGTGCCTGGTTTACAAGTGCACTTTGTAGACCATTCCAATTAAGTATTTATTTTTAGATATCTCTCTTTTGGCTCTGCTGTAGAGCCTTCGGCCAGTCCCCCAGATCTCATGCTGTCAGCTATACAGAGCTATACAGCTGACGTATGACAAGGGGGGAGGGGTGAAGTTTAACATCGCATATTTCTCAAGCCATATCTCTCACAATTAGGCTGCACATCGCAGAAGAAACGTTCTAATAGTTGAAAGGGTGAAGGTAATTTTGTCATGTGAGATTCCATTTGTTCTGCCAGAATTTTCACCACCTAGGGGGTAACTATCCCAGCAGACAATTTATGGACTTCCCAAAACCTTGACAAATGCGATGACATAGTATAAATGAATTAGGAATCTCTTAAAGCAGTGTTTCTCAACTCCGGTCCTTGGGACCCACTAACAGACCAGGATTTGATGATTTCCTTGTTAGAGTACAGGTGAGTTAATCAGTGTGAATGAGCCTCTGATCACATGATTTCCTTGTTAGAGCACAGGTGAGTTAATCAATGTGAATGA
>CM074722.1:29229550-29243775 GCA_037306005.1 Rhinophrynus dorsalis
CAATTTCAATGTATTATTGCAGTTCTTCAGGACTACTGGCAAGGAGTATGATGTTGTTTGCAAAACGTAAGTGATGTAGGTAATCTCCATTGAACTTGAGTCCTCTTTTGTCCCAATTTATTTTGCAGAAAATTTCTTCTAAGCAAGCAGAAAATAGTTTTGGGGAGACTGCATATGCTTGTCGGATGCCTTTTTCTATGTTGATGTAAACTTTATCATTGTTGATCTGTATTGATGCAATTGTATTTTCATTTATTGATTGGAGGATATTTATTTAAGCTCTGTCTATTCGTTGGTTGAACTGGGCATCTATTATTGTATGCTTTTTCACTGAGTCAAAGGCCTATTCGTAGTCAATGAAGGATATAAAGAATGGAAGGTTGCATTCATTATGCCGCTCTATGGGCGAGATGTTCAAAAATTCGGCATAATGAAAAACTTGTCGGATCATGAGTTGGTGGTAAAAGCAGGACCATATTTTCAGAAGTAAATCCGTCATGTTTGAAAATGTGTCTAAAGAATTAAAAATGACGGTAAGAAGATCTCATTGAACATTGCCGTTAAAAACTGTGATCTTAAAAATTGTCTTTGATTTTATCTTTGAAACGAAAATTTTCAAAGAAAAAAATACATTTTTTGTCTTTGAAACGAAACTTTTCAAAGAAACAAAGAATTTTTTTTGTCTTTGAAATGAAAAATTGCTTCTCACTACTTTAATTTTTCTTCTCCAAGTTTAGACCTTTTTTATTTTGTCGGAGAAAAAATGACGTTAATCAGACAAAAAAATGACGTTCAAACGAATATTTTTTTCTGAAAATACCTTACATTATGATGGAAGATTAAACCACACCCACTTTTAAGACGGCTTTTTCTCTTTGACGGAGATGGCGGAATTGGATGCAAAAAATGATGGAAACATGTCTGAGAATTGACGGATCATGGTGTAAGAACTTTTTTTTTTCTGATTAAAGACAATTTCAGTTACCACCACTTTCTGAACATCTCGCCCTATAACTTGCTGCACTGTCTGGGTATGGTCTGATATTGTACTGAAACCTCCCCTGAAGCCTGCTTTTTCTGTAGGTTGGGCCATGTTAAATATTGTGTCCATTCTTCTTGATAGAACCTTTGTAAACACCTTTCAGATGACTGGCAATAGGCTTACTGGTTGCTAGTATCATGGTGCCTGTGCTCTTTTCTGTCACCCTCTGTGTGTTGCGCTCCCATTGGCTGAGCTTAGTTTGGCCCGTCCAGTATGGCCTTCTTATACCGGGCCTCTGGCACCTGTCAGGTGCCCTTTCGTGGTGTTCCTATACCAGTGCTACTGTCTTGCTGTGTTCCTGCGTTCCTGTGTACCGACTTGGCCCATTTGACTGGTTCCTGCTCCGTTATTCGACCCGGCCTGGCTGACGTTCCTGCTCCGTGACCTGACCCGGCTTGTCTGACGTTTCTGCTCCGTGATTCGACCTGGCCTGGCTGACGTTCCTGCTCCATGACCTGACCCGGCTTGCTTGACGTTCCTGTGCTGAGATCCGGCCCAGCTATTCTGCTCCTGTTCTCTGTGTCGCTTGGGCGACATTCTTACTTCCGCTTTTGTTGGCCTAGCAGACTGAGTATCTCTGTGACCTCCGTTACCACTAAGCCTTCTGTTAAATCTTGCAGAGCACTGTTGCCTCCGTTAACACTGAGCTTTCCGTTAACTCTTGCAGAGCACTGTTGCCTTCATTACCACTGAGCCTTCCGTTAACTCTTGCAGAGCACTGTTGCCTCCGATACCACTGAGCCTTCCGTTACTTCCGCAGAGCTATTGCTGCCTCCGATTACCGTTCCGGCAGTGAGCCGTGGTTGCGTTCCATTAGCTCTTGCTGTGTACAGTTGCCTACACTGCAGCACCGGCCGGGGGCCATTGGCTCAATATACCAGCTCTTACAGAGTATCGTGCCTCCGTTACTGCACTGGTCGGGTGCTATTGGCTCAAGTCCACCAGCTCTTGCAGTGTACAGTGTCTCTGTTACTGCACCGGGTGGGTGCTTGTGGCTCAAGTCTGTTCTAGCTTTAGCAGAGTATTGTGGCCTCCGTTACTGCTCAGCAGAGGGTATAAGTCTCAGTCCTGCTTTACAGACTAGGTGCTTCCACATCTCTTGATAACCATTACCATCATACTGGGCGTTGCCAAACACACCACATCAGAAACTGATTACTATCTATGAACTTAACCCATGCTGTGCTGAAGTTGCCTTGTTATGCCTGAACTGTGACAGTATCTAACCTTATTTCCATTGTATACTGGGCCTGTGGGGGCATATGTCCATGATTTATACTTTCCTGTCTATTCCTCTGTAATACACTATAGCCCGCTGTGGGTATTCTCATTGTGTCTAATAATAAAACTGTGTTTTATTCTAACCTCCTGTGTCTGAGTGTCGTACAAACCGTTACAGCTAGTTTTTTTAGATCACGTTATCACCTTTTTTATGCAGTAGGATGAGTTCTGCATTTTTCCATGTTTCAGGCTCTTTGCTGAGAAGCAGGTATTTTGAAAAGAGTTTAGCTATTGCTTTGAATAAGGGTTGTAACTTTTTCAGGTCCAGCTGCTTTTGCCATTTTTTATCGATTTTATTGCAACGTCTACTTCTACTGAAACCTCTGGCGAAGCCTCATCCTCTGGCTCTGCATTCAGTTGTTGTTCCTCATCCATATAAAGATTTGAATAAAATCCTTCCACTTTGTTTACTATTTGTTGTTGAGTTTTTGCTGTTGTACCATACCAACAGGGATATTATCCCAGCTCCAGACCCTAACAAAACATGATGAGATGACACAGGTGCTATTGTCATTGATGTCCCGTCTGGTGGGCAGTTTTACTTGCTGTGTGGCACTTCTGTGTAGGATCTTGAATAATGTTGTTTTCATCACTGGTGATGGACAAGGTACTCAGTGAGAGCAACACCTGATTTGTTTTCTTGGGGGGATGGTTCAACACGTTTAACATGCATCTCAGAGTGGTTATACTGCAAGTGTGAACTCCCCTTCCTATTCTTCACAACCTAGTCACACAGTGAGCACATTGTGTTTGATGAGAATTGCACAATCCCAACCCCACAATAAAAAAATTGTTAAACCCAGGATTTCAAGGTGGGGGTAGATAGGTACAGAAGGATTTCCTGTCGCTTGTGGTGGTGGTGGTGGTGGTGCTGATGCCTGAGCAATATTACTAGGAGGAGTACCTATCCCATATCACTGTAACCGTTAATCCTATTCCCTCTACTAAAATCCATGGGCAAGGTGGACATTTCAACCTAATGATCATGCTGTGAAGTATAATGTTCAGACATATAATGTTCAGGAAGTAAATTGACAAATGTCATAATGTCACTGCTGGTGGTAGTGATACCCATTCCCATCTGCTTCTCTCGCTCCCACTCTTCATTTTACTAAACCAAGAATGCTTTTAAATGTCTTCTTCTTCATCACCCTCATCACCTTCATCACCAACACCAGTCTCTTCCACTTCTCTTGGTGGTGACTAGTGTGATAAAAGGGAGTGCTAGGGGTAGATTCACTAAGCGGTGATAAAGAGGTGATAAAGTGAAGATGACTTCTCCAGTTTATCTCTTCTCCAATGCCTATGTTATTCTATGGAGCCTATGTACTAAAATTTCTTCAGCTTTGGAGATCTTAGTGAATACGCTCTATGGAATAACATAGGAACTGGAGAAGGGATAAACTGGAGAAGTCATCTCCACTTTATCACCTCTTTATCACTGCTTAGTGAATCTACCCCCTGGTGTTACACTTGTCATCACCCAAGAGAGCGCAGGAGCAGGCTCACACATAGGCAGCTCCACTGGGCTGCTACTGCACACAACCACATTTAACATTCCCCTTTTTAAAATATTAGCTCATGTTCCTGGGGATGTAGTGGTGGCAGCACTTTCTGATTGGGCTCCCACTAATGTTGCTGCTTTTGGAGTTCTCCTCATCAACAACATTACACCAACTCCTCTTACTCATTTTCCAGCAAGCAAGTTTCAACAGTATTCAAACTTTATTTCACTCTCTCTCTCAATAACCACACATATACCCATATAACCATACTAATTTGCTCGAACTATATGGGTGTACTATACTTAATAACCAGTATCGGCTCTTAACTATAGAGAGAATATTGAAGCTTCTGGTTGTTGGTAGGTCATTGCTCTAAAAGATAAGATCTTGGCAATAACCATATTGTGATAAGCAGTACTCGAAAAGATAGGAGCACGGCAGCAATGGTATCAGAAAAGAAGTGGTCCATTTAAGGATTATTTGCTAATTACCAAGTAGCTAACAAGGAGAAAGTGATCATCATTAAAGTTGCCTTTGAATGCAAAGGTAATTTTAACATATTTTTTGTATATGATCGATTGGGACTTGCGATGTGCCTTGATATTAAAAGATCTTCGTGGCAATATATTGCTACCAAATCATTCCCAAGAATTACATTTGTTGGAAAGTGGTCCATCACTCCTATGATAAAATGTACTTGTCCTACCCCAAAATCCAATGCATTTTGACTTATTGTATCTGACATTAGGTGCCTCCTGCCAGTTTCACAGTCAGGCCTTCCCCCTGCATCTGCTGGCACCCACTGGGTCCTCATCATAATAATGAAAGCCTCCATATTTCAAAATACATCAGCAGGCCATGATCCAATCCATGCTGGTTGTTGGTGCCTTTCCTTGGTCATTGGTGATTTATTAGGTACCATGTTTACTCCAAAATACTCAGTCAAGTAGGATGGTCCTCCTGTAGCCATTGTTCCAGTAATGGAGTTAGATTATCTTGGCTGGTTTCAGCAGGGGGATGAATACAGCACACCGGCCAGACAGGCCCTCCTCTACGAGCTTGATTCTATGTCATCAGTTTTACAGATGGCCAGGCTGTTGACACACATAGCACTGCCTGCCAGAAAATGCCTCTGGGTCAGGTTATTTGGACCTAGATGTCCCAGGCTGTAGTGAGTGGCAGGTCTCATACATGAATAGGGGTTTCCAGGTCCAGGTTTATAGTCCTTAGATTCCCCCACTTTCCATTGAGTTTTCATCTGTGTCACCTCATCTGCACATGACTCCCATGCCACAAGCTCACTAAGAACATTTGTAGTAGATGGGCAGATATGCAGAAGGCATCATAGTCCCTTAGCTTTAGGTTCTGGAATTTCTGCTGGGGCCACCAGGCATGTGTTATACAGATAAATATGAAAACATCTCTCTTAAATACAAGTACATTACATTGTTTATAATGGAAATCAGATAAGAAAGTTCATTCCAGACCCCTTTTGATCAGTCAGTGGTAGAGGATGTGAAGTAAATTGCAGTCTTCCTCTGAGGAGTCCAAGGTGTTTATGATACCAGTGGGACTGTTGTAAAGGTTAATCCTCAATGTGATAATGTGACAGGAATGCTGTGTCTCTTTTCAAACCATAATTTAAAGCATTAAACCATAACATTAATTTTACCTCCCATATTTTTCTGTCTCTCTCAGTGTGAAATTGTCCCATCAGTACAGTCAATTTAATGTCCCTAACACTGGGTCCATTTTTTTAAATGTTCTTCCATTGGTGTCTCTGTCTTTTTATTGTTAACACTGGATCTGTGGGAATTAAACCTTTTATGTAATGGCTGTCCAGTTTCACCCACATAAAAAACTGTTGGCCATTTTGCACATATGATAAGGTATATTGCATTGGATGATTTGCAGGTGAAGGTACCATTGATATTATGGTGTAACTGGGTGTTTGGTATGGGTATATTCTCTGTGGTGTAAATGTGTCCACAGGTTTCACACCTCCATTGTAGGCAGGGCGATGTGACATTTTTTGTATTTTTATTCAGGGCACTCCTTACCATCAGTTATTTTAAATTGGGAGGCTGTCTGAAGGAGAGTAAGGGAGGCTGTGGGAATATGTTCCTAAGTCTTTCATCCGTATGTAATGTTTGAAGTTCTCTTGATATTTTGCGTAGAGCTTCAAGTTGGGGGTGGTAAATGACCACAAGTGGCACATGGCTATCCTTATGTTGTTGTTTGTAGCGCAACAGATCTTTTATTGGCATGTGGGTAACATTCTGTATCTGACTGTCCTTGCATGATAACCCTGATTTTTAAAGTCTCCTCTGAGTTTTTGGAGGTGCTTGTCACGGTCTGCCATGTCGGAACATGGCACAGGAGGACAAAAGTGTATAGCATTAATTGATGGGCACCCAGGTCAGTTCTATGCTTAATGTTACTGCCGGCTGGCTCCAAGATGTAAACCAGCACTCTTGCTGCACTCTTTTCTAAAAACACGGGTAGTCCGTGAAGAAAGTATGCTAAGGTAGAAAACAACCACTCAATACATTTATTATGCCATATTTTCGGTCCTGTAATGGCTTTTATCAAGATAACACAAACAACATCAGAAACAAACTTAAATACATCAGCCTAAACATCAAGTGCAAGGATGCCATTCCCCAATAGGTACACTGGAAGTGACATAAGTTTTTTTTGTGAGAAACTTTACTAATGTGAAGTTGCATGTCACATGAATACACCCATGCCATGAAACTGAACAGTGCCATCTAGAGGAACAAACTGATGTAATTTGAAAAAACTCACCTCGACCAAAAGGAGTAACAAAAAGTGCATAGCTTGTTACTAAAGAAAAGAAAAAAAAGTGATGTTACTGTCAAGGTTTGTATCACGGTGCCGTGATTGGTGCTGTTCAGTGTCAGTCACTTGCTGAGTATCATGATTGGCTGTCTGTGATTAGCCCTCCTCATACAGCCTTTTTTAACCCAGGCTGAGCACTTCCAGGTTGCCCTTTCGTGGTGTTTCTGACTCCACTCTGCCTGACCTGCTTGTCAAGCTTCTGGGCCTGTTCCTGCTGTACTTGCTGATCCTGTGTTCCAGTGTTCCTGTATGCTAGAGTTCCTGTGTTCCAGAGTTGCAGTGTTCCTGTGTTCCAGCACCTCGCGGGTTAATCTTACTGAGTTCCAGTGTTCCTGTATTCCAGCACCTCGCGGGTTAATCTTACTGTGTTCCTGAATCTCCGGCTCCAGCCGTCGCTCTGGCGACATTGTTCTTCTCGCTGCTGATCATACTTTGTTGGTTTACTCCACTAAACCTGGTTGCGATATACATTGATGCTGGTTTACTCCACTAAACCTGGTTGCGATATACATTGTTGGTCCCAGCGTGCGGACGCTGGTTTACTCCACTAAACCTGGTTGCGATATACATTGTTGGTCCCAGCGTGCGGACTCTGGTTTACTCCACTAAACCTGGTGGCGATATACATTGTTGGTCCCAGCGTGCGGACGCTGGTTTACTCCACTAAGCCTGGTTGCGATATACATTGTTGGTCCCAGCGTGCGGACGCTGGTTTACTCCACTAAACCTGGTTGCTATATACATTGTTGGTCCCAGCGTGCGGACGCTGGTTTACTCCACTAAACTGGTTGCGAGATACATTATTGGCTCCAGCGTGCGGACGCTGGTTTGCTCCACTAAACCTGGTTGCGCTATTACCATTAGTCCCAAAGTGCGGACGTTGGTTTGCTCCTGAACATCCAGTACTGTGGTCAGTCGCTGTCCACTTCCTTGCAGTTGTCTGAGTATCCCTGGCAATAGACTCCTGCTGAGTAAGACCTCTATACTTATGCTCTATGCTGTCTTAGTCACCTGACAGCTGGTCTACTCGCTCAGGCTGCCCTGCCCGGTATTGGTGAGGCCGGTAGAACCTTGACAATACCATCCTGTAGGTTGCCTCACCCGGTATTGGCAGGGCCGGTAGAGCCTACTCCAGTACTCCTTTGGGCTGCCCTGCCTGGTATTGGTAAGGCCGGTAGAACCTTGTAATTCACCATCTTTAAGGTTGCCTTACCCGGTATTGGCAGGGCCGGTAGAGTCTACATTCAGCATTCCGTGGGGGCTGCCTTGCCCGGTATTGGTAAGGCCGGTAGAACCGTTATATGTCATCTCACGGTTACCTTACCCGGTATAGGCAAGGCCGGTAGAACCTGTCATTAAAATTGTCACTTGGGTTGCCTTGCCCGGAATTTAGGCAAGGCCGGTAGAACCTATTATATGTTATATTACTGTTGTATTGTTATGTATGTTTACCCTACGGGGACTGCCTTTAACTTTTAATAAAGTTAAGTTATTTTACCATACCTTAAGTCTGAGAGTCTTCAAATCCGTGACAGTTTGGCTGAGCTGCTCTAACTCTGCCCATTGATTCTGCTGTCTGAGCTAATCTAGTGCTCTGCTATCCATTGCTGCTGCCTTCTGAGTTCCTGGGTCAGGCTGAATCAGCTGAACTCTCTGATTACTCCCCTTACTGTTATCAGTCAACCCTCTCAGGCTATTTAAAGCAGCTTGGCTCACTTCCTGATTGTCCTTGTGTTTGTTGCTGCTGGCTGCTGTGGATTCGCCTTCGTTCCTGCTTAGCTGTGTTCCAGACCCTTGGCTTGTTCCTGACATTGTGGACTTCTGTGTTCCTGACCCTTGGCTTGTTCCTGACATTGCAGATTTGTGGGTTCCTGACTCCGACTTGGCTGAATACCTGTCTTGGTTCCTGACCCTGGCTGGTCTTTTGGTTCATACTCCTGGATCACGATTTTGTTTTTGTCACTTTAATAAAGGTGTATTGCATTTTATATTTTTGTGTCCTTTCTGTTTCCTGGTCCCTAACAGTTACAATGTGAATTCATGCCTGTTAATCATGTCTAAAAATAGTAAGAGACTCACAAATGAAGCTCTACATGGGTGAATTATAATCACTTAAAGTGAATGTATTAAATACTAAAACATTGCAAACATTAGGGAAATTTTAGGAGCTATTAAGAGAAATAGTATGCCACTTTTACTGTCCTTAAATATTAATAACAGACTGATGGCCGGCTATTCTCTCTTCTAGATTTTCCTGATGTATGACAGCCCACATGGACTTGTGATGATATAAATGATGTATCCTGTAGTACATGTAATTTATTGTATAATTTCAGACTTGTGATTAGTGTTTGGATGTTGAAATAGTCTGCCTGTTTTCATCTGATGGCATGTCATTCATCCTACACATCTATAGCTCCCTGGTTTCAAATTGTAACACTGTACAGGTTCCTGTATACCAAACGATTTTTCATCCTCTCTTACAACACATTATAGGTGGCCATCTGAGGCAATCTGGTAAGAACATCTGTCAACAAAATACTGGTATTCCATTTATCTTTGATAGTTCATTAATGATTGGAGGTTGCAAATTATGGGCTTTGAAACTTGAGCTGTGTGCTGTGTGTCGACTGTTAATTCTAAGTTATATTCCCAATAATAAGATATTCACCTTAACCTCTTTGATGAAAGAGCCGTGCTATAATATTTAAATTTCTGGATTAGAATTACTACATATAACTCTCATAAACTGAGATAAAAGTAATGATTTCTTCATTGCCTTAGCATGATGGATAGTATAGAGTAGAAGTGTATTTCTATCTGTTAATGTCAGAAATAAGGTGTAGCCTAACCTGTTTACTTCTCTATAGATCCAAAAAGACACTTTGGTCATATCAAGTACTTGTGAATTTTACAGGTGTATTTAGATCAAATGATGAACAAGCCATCAATATATATTTTAGTAGAATAATCTTGTGACTATGTTCATTGAGCAATCAGTTCTGTTTATATTAATGCACATAGTAATTAGCATATGAAGGGGTTATAGGCTATATCAGATACCTGTTGTTAAACACTTTCTTCAAATCTGCAATTATTTTGTGTAAATGTCAATTCATGCAATTCTAGTAAAATGGAAAATGGTGGACCTTTGTAGAGTGGGGATTTCTTGATGGTGTCTTTGACCTCCATTACGCCCTTGTCATGCAGAATTATTGTGTATAGGGTTTTCACATATTTGCTAGCCAGTAAAACATCTTGATCATATAATTGTAGATCTTTGATCTGTGCGATAAGATGAGATGAGTCTCTGAGATATGGTGAGATGTTTGTAGTACCAGTTGTAGATGAGAATCACTGCATAGGATCACTGCATAGGATAGGATGTAATACATAGAATCACTGCATAGGATAGGATGTAATACACTTGATCTTGCAGACTTGAGTAGGTGCACAGATGAATTCAATATTCTTTTACATAGTTAGAGAGTAATGTAGGTTGAAAAAAGACTTGCGTCCATCTAGTTCAACCCTTTTCCTATTCCTGTTTACCATCGTTGATACAAAAGAAGGCAAAAAACCCCCTCAATATAGCAATTTCAAATTCTACCCTGAATGGGGGGAAAAAATTCCTTCTTGATTCCAAATGACAATCAGATTTCTCCTTGGATCAACAACTAACTATATATTAATCCCTATACTTACATACATAGCCCTCTATGCTCTGCTATTTTAAAAAAGTATCCGGGCCCTTTTTAAAGGCATCTAATGTATTTGATAGCACCACCTCACCTCAGGCAGTGAATTCCATACCTTTATTGTCCTTACCATAAATAATCCCTTCTGCTGTTGTAGATGAAATCTCCTTTCCTCAAGTCTAAGAGGGTGACCTCTTGTCCTTTGTACTGTTCTGTTAATGAACAGGTCTTTGGAGAGCCCTTTGTATGGGCCCTGAACATATTTATATAGTGTTATCATATCCCCTCTCACAGTATCCCATGGTATAAATTATTGAAATCTTTGGCTTTTGCTCACATAGATAACCATATTCTTCAGCTGTCCTAAATTCATTGCTCCTTGTAGTGTGACATTGATCAACCTTGAGTTGAATGTGTTTTTTTTCTCTTTCTGATTCATTCATCCCATAGATGTTCTAATAATGCTGTATTATAACGTATGTAATTCTGGAGGACAATACTACAACCTTTGTCATTGTGGTGTATAATTGGACTTCTGTCCCTTGTTAATGTATTAATGGCATTGAACTCACCTGTAGTGGGTATATTTTATCTTTGCCCTTATCTTTAGCAACTCTGATGAAAGTTTTGACTCACATTTGGAGGGTCAAATGTGCTGTGAAGCTTGAAAAATGGCTTTCCCCATCTCGTATATGCCTAAAATGATCCCTCAGTCATAAATGTATTGAAAAATGTGCAATGTTTAACCTCCCAATTGAAAGAATCAAATTTGTTAGTTGGAACAAGTGATACGACTTTTTAAAAGTGATCCTTCATCAGGTGTCAGTGCATGTTGGGAGACGTATATTTTGCCTTTTTTGTCTTATCCTGATGTAACACCTTTGGCACCTCCACTTCTAACAGCTCTTATCTCCAGTCGATCTGTTGTTTTACTTGAACTCTGCTTCAAAAACGCTGTTACTGATCCATAATATCATTTTTATCACTTTGTCTCCTCCAGGTGGCATCTTCCCCTGAATCACCGGAGCTCACATCTATTGTTGCATGGCTGGCTTATGTATCACAGTCAGCCAGTGGTAGATGTGATACTGAGTAATGTATATTCATCCTTAAGTTTTTGCATCTTTTACTGTCTAAAACGTATTAGCTCTTGCTGACAATTTTCAGCTTTTCTTTGAATTTTATTAATCAATGGTTACATTATGTTGCAGATATAACAGATTGGTGAGCTACTTTTACATAAGCAAGTTGTATCACACTCATGGCTTACCTTTTCAATGACAATCACTATGAGGTCCAAAGGCCATCTGTTTAATACACCTCTCAACTTTCTACAGAAGTCAGGGTTGTACCGTCCTCTAGTTGGCATATTATTGATACAACATCCCTGGGATGTCTGTTTCTTTCTGTATTAATCATACTTGAATAGTCAATGAAGATTCAAGTTGGTCTCTTTCTTTTGTAATCTAAGCAATTGCTGTGTGATATATGTGATCAATGGTTGTTATACCTTTACTTGATGTGGCTCAACAGATTTTTGCGGCATTCTCTGGTGTTACATATACTCTTTCTGCAAAATGGAGATTCACTCCCGGTTTTTCTGCAAAATCTTCCATTGTCAGGAAAACTTACACCTGAATTTCTTGACAAGATACCTTACTATGACAGTAAAACTGTGGGTGCTAGGTCAAAACAATATGTGTTATGTTTAGCTATTAGTTTTTTTTTTTTTTAAATCATACATTTAGTAAAAAGCAATGCACTTTATATTAGTGTATGTTATTTCAAGTTTAGCCAAGTTTTATTAAATTGTCACTTGGTGCCTCTATGTGGCCCTATTCAGTTCCATTGCGTAAACAAATTTAAAAAAAAGGGGGAAGGAGGCGATCCTGGTGTATTACATTCAAAACAACCTGTTGTGGCTGAAATATTGGAGCAACAGACATGTGTGAACCAGCTGCAACGCTTGGGGAACTTTCACCTGCTCCCCTGGGCAGTATAAAGCAGGGCTCAAAATTTCCACTTGCCACTAGCCAATGGCGAGTGAAAATTCAGCCCTGGCGAGCAGAAATCCAGCCCTGGTGGGTATGGTATGGCTTGCAGTGGCGAGTAACTTTTCAGTCTGGCTAGTAGCAAAGGACTTCAACTTATAAGCCCTGATAAAGCAATATCTTGAACGGCAGCAGGCAGCTATTCTCAGAATTCTCAACAGCAGAGTAGCTGCCTCGGGATTAGGGATGGGAGAAAATTTTCACCTCAAACTGAAATCGGCAAATAATGGCATTTTCCGCTTGGCGATTAATTTCCTACGAAAAGTGGCGTTTTTCCGCTTTTTCATGCCTTTTTTTCCTAGTTCATTATACATTGAAATCAATGGGAAGGAAAAAGTTTCTCCACCACACAAAACTTTTGTACAACCATATAAAAGGGGGTCAGGCTCTCACACCAGCCATTCTCTATTTGTGAGAGTACAGAGCAGCACCTTGTGTGAGTTAGAGAAGATAGGGGGGATTGAAGTTTAGTTTAGGGGATATTTTAGGTAGGACATTTGTTTCCTGTATTAGGAGAGTCAGTGGGGCACTCTGGGGAGAAGAAGGGAGGAAGGAAATTGGCCCCAAATAATACCCCAAAATTCAGATTGACTGTCTGGCAAGACACAGGCAGCTGGGCACCTATTTGCTTGCAGATCTTGCGGTTATCGTCTTTGTGCTGGGTGGAGAAGTCTGGGGAAAGACGTTGCTGATTTTACTTTTCGGGTATAAATATTTTTTGGACAGACTGTGATAAGATAACAGGGTGGACAACACCTTTATTAAAGAAAAAAAAAAAAAAAAAAGAATAAAGAATAGTGATGAGCGAGCGTGCTCGGCCGATGCTCGGATCGGCTCGAGCATCGCTCTGCTCGGCACATGGCGGTACTCGTCGAGTACCGCCATGTGCTCGCCCGACATGTTCGGGTGGCGGGGATCTGTGCCGGAAGAGGCACAGATCCGAAGAAGCTCCGCTGGACCACCAGGGACTGGAGGTACGGGGGCATTGCGGAGATGAAGGGGGCATTGCGGAGATGAAGGGGGACATTGTGGAAGAGGGGCATAGACTCTATGCCCCTCTTCCACAATGTCCCCCTTCATCTCCGCTATGCCCGTCTTCCACAATGTGCCCCTTCATCTCCGCTATGCCCCTCTTCCACAATGTGCCCCTTCATCTCCGCTATGCCCCTCTTCCACAATGTCCCCCTTCATCTCCTCTATGGCATAGAGGAGATGAAGGGGGACATTGTGGAAGAGGGGCATAGCGGAGATGAAGGGGCACATTGTGGAAGAGGGGCATAGCGGAGATGAAGGGGCACATTGTGGAAGAGGGGCATAGCGGAGCTGAAGGGGGACATTGCGGAGCTGAAGGGGGCATTCGGAGATGAAGGGGGCATAGCGGAGATGAAGGGGGCATTGACCAGGCACCCTCCCCTCATCAGAGCAGGGGGTGCCTGGTGTCGCCCCATTCATTC
This sequence comes from Rhinophrynus dorsalis, assembly GCA_037306005.1. Taxonomy (NCBI): domain Eukaryota; kingdom Metazoa; phylum Chordata; class Amphibia; order Anura; family Rhinophrynidae; genus Rhinophrynus; species Rhinophrynus dorsalis. Next base: position 29,243,444 of record CM074722.1, read on the forward strand.
CAATGGGGCTCGGGTGCTCGGCCGAGCACTCGAGCCTCAGGGGGTGCTCGGTCAGAGCACCCGAGCACCCGAGCATCGTGGTGCTCGCTCAACACTAATAAAGAACTAAATATATTAGGTGACAGTGACAGACAGCTGACTGGGTTTAGGCAAGGCATCATACAGCTCCATCAGTTGTGTTGTGTACCGTAGAGTAAAAAACCACAGCGCAGTTAAGTAATGTCCAGCAAATGCACAAGGGGAATGGAGAGGGGCGGAGCACGGGGACATGAGAGTAAAGTAGTAGTTCAAAAACTGACTGCAGCAATGGTTGTTGCAGCGTGTACAATCAA
>CM074722.1:29243975-29278975 GCA_037306005.1 Rhinophrynus dorsalis
TATGTTCAAGGCCCATATAAAGGGCTCTCCAAAGACCTGTTCATTAACAGAACAGTACACAGGACAAGGGGCCACCCGCTTAGACTTGAGGAAAGGAGATTTAGTCTACAACAGCGGAAGGGTTTCTTTACAGTAAGGACAATAAAGGTATGGAATTCACTGCCTGAGGAGGTGGTGCTATCGAATACATTAGATGTCTTTAAAAGGGGCCTGGATACTTATTTAAAAGAGCATAACATAGAGGGCTATGTACATTAGTATTGGGATCAATATTTAGTTAGGGCTTGTTGATCCAGGGAGAAATCTGATTGCCATTTTGAATCAAGAAGGAATCAACCCCCCCCCCCATTCAAGGCAGAATTTTAAATTGTTATATTGAGGGTTTTTTTTTTTTTTGCCTTCTTTTGGATCAACGATGGTAAACAAGAATAGGAAAAGGGTTGAACTAGATGGACGCAAGTCTTTTTTCAACCTAAATTACTATGTTACTATGTTAAAATGACATAATCAATTTTTAATTCAGTTTTTAAATATGCAAACTTTAATTATGCTGAATTTCACGGTGGTCCCAATGCATTACTTACTTAAAGTGTTAGTAATGGCCCATAAAAACTTGTTATAGTTTTGTAGAGGACGAAAACGTAAGCTTAATGGCGCAAACCCTATCTCTCAAACTGATATGGTTTAAGAGATATAAGCATTGAAATTCCCCCTCCCTCCCCTTCTCCTGATGTCAGTTGTAAACGAGGAGGCTCTGCAGCAGAACCAAAATTGCGTTATTGCAAAAGAATTACTTCATTGGAAAGGTCTACAAAGTGTGCCTGGATTGCAAGCACACTTTGTAGACCTTTCCAATTAAGTAATTATTTTGCAATAACACAATTTCGGCTCTCCTGCAGAGCTGAAAGCTGATCCCCAGACTGGTATCTTCTGCTGTCAGCTAGACGCTGACATCAGGAGAAGGAGAGGGAGGGGGGTTTGAGAGATAGGGTTTGCGCCATTAAGCTTATTTTTTTGTCCTCTACAAAACTTTATTAACATTAACATATACTGTCCCTTTAAAACAGACCTGCAGGGCATATCTTAAGCTTCCCATTGGAAAGAGTTTTAAAGTTAGAATTTTACAACCAGTAATGTGGCCTTTCACTCTATTCAGCACAAAGCATTGTGCCTCTGTTTTTGTATAAGGTGGCGACTCTAGATCAGACGTCTCATGAAAGATACTTCAAACTGCTGCATCCTCCTCAAAATGGACAATGTATCCACAGTCAGGTACATTAAGCATCTTGGAGGTACTACATCAAAAGCCCTGGCCAATCTGGCCAAATAATTTTGGAAATTCTGTCTGGACAGAAATATTTCCTTCCTTCCTTGGCCTTTCCAATACAATAGAAGATTGGAATTTTTGACATCTAAAGGATTCAAGCAACTGGAAACTACACAATATAATTTTCAGAAAAATATATCAGATCTGGGGTCCTTTTTGGGTCGAGACTAAACAAACGATTACCAGCGTTTTTCAGCTGGAGACCGGATCCAGAGTCTGTAGCCGTAGATGAGTTTCTCCAGACATGGCAAGAACAAAGAAATTATGCATTTCCTCCTTTTGCTTTGATTCCCAGAGTTGTTCTTCAAGTCAGGAAAAAGAGGCTACCATTGTGTTGATCACCCCCTTCTGGACAGATCAACCGTGGTTCCCTTCATCAATAGATTACCCATGTTATCTTAGTTCCTTTCCTCTTTTGCTTACAGATCCTTCAGGGAATTCTCACATGTTATTAATAACATATCAATTACATCTGATGGTTTGGCTGATTTCGGGGGTCCCTAGTCTATATAATGACATTTAGAATCAGCTCAGTCTTTTACCTTGGAAGCCTGGGCCTCAGGCACATAAGCATGCTATAAATCATTTTGGTTTATCTGGTCACGTTGGTGCATGTAACAGGGTCTGGATCCTGTTTCTGTCAATATAACAATTATTCTAAATTTTCTTTCCATTTGTTCTCAACAGGGAAAAAGAGTATAGAACAATAAATTGCTATAGATCTTCTATTTCCACAGGACATAGACATCTAGAAGGTCTCCTGACTGGCCAACACCTCTTAGTATGAAAACGTATGAAAGGGATTAGATTGGTTATGTCACCTACCTACAGATACTCCAGTCTTTAAGATGTAACAATGGCTCTTCGTTTTCTCAGATCTTGGCTTGACAATGATAGACTCTCATTGAAGCAACTTTCTACCACGTTGGTTGTCGAATGTCCAAGCATTAGATATTATGGGTAGATTTTTAGTTCCTGATGGAGTAAAGTTCTCCATTTCTAGAAAAACAAAATCTTTCTCCACAGAAATTTTTGTATCCAACCAATATCCATTACTCTGTGTAGTTGTGTAGTGTAGCTGTTTACAAACCTAAGAGTTAGTTACCTCTAAATTCAGATCTCATAGTCTCCATCAATTACTAATTTATTTTCAGAAACCCCATCTTCCTGTCTCTACTGCGACGTTGGTACATTGGGGTGAAGCACATCAATAAAAGAATGGGATAGCACTCATTGTCAGACTTTGAGTGGATAATAAAAGCAATTTTATTAGAACTACTGTTGGCAAACAGACACGATGTATACACCTTATCTCACATCTAACGCGTTTCGCATGCCATCCCATTCTTTTATTGATGTGCTGTTTAAAACTGGAGAGACGGATTGGAGGTCTGTTGGAGATCGGCACCAAGTGAGGAGGACAGAGAGATTGGTGAGATGCAAGATTGTTGTTTACACTGTTACATTGTTTCTTACATCGATATAAGTGCCGCAAAGTTTGTGACTGTACCTTGGGGTGAAGGATCATGTATTCATCAGGCATTGATGTCTCCCTTTTTGAAGCTCATTCGTCCAGGTGAACTATGGCCTCTAAATCATTTTTGTCGGGAGGTCATCTCGAAGATATCCTCAAAGCGACACATTGGTTCAGGGAATCTACTTTTAAATCCTTTTATTTTAAACTTATTACACATGTCTCTGTTAAGCATAATAACATAAAATGTCTTGCAATAAAATTTGAGGATTTTTCCTAACTTTGTGAAGGAAGGTCAGGATTTTATTAAAGACATGGGTCAAATATTATTCCTTTCATGTTATATCCACCCTGTCATGTATATATATCTGTTTTTCCCACAGCTTGACATCACAGCTGCAATAAGCAGGTGAACCTTTAGAGATAATTTACACAGATGAAGTTGGATTACCTTTGGATTCATGTTTAGGCAATCAACATCAAAGCAAGAGGAAGATAGAATATAAGATCAATTATTTATTGGGATTGCTGAAAAGGGATTGGTGGAGAGTATGCTGAGGGGTGGAGTTAATTCAGAATATAAAATCAACAGTTTATAGGGATTGCTGAAAGGGGATTGGTGGAGAGTATGCTGAGGGTGGAGTTAATTCAGTTTCAAGCTCTTGTGTTTCCATTGGTTAAATCACACATCTGTTACCAGGGCACTTTTTTCTCTGCATGTTATACACTTTTCATTTGCTGCTATGGGCGAAGGAAAGAGAGATAAAGAGTAATATTCACCTCCGTATCTTTAATAAAATCCAGACTTACCTGTACAAAGTTAGGAATATCCTAGAAATTCGATGGAATCACAATCATATTGCAGGAACTTGCATTTTCTTCTGTAATTTTATTCCACTACAATTTTATTTATATATTATGCTAGAAAATCATAGCTATCATTTTAATTGGAATTGCATCTTGCTGTTGATCATGAAAGTAAATGAGTCATTTTGTGACTCATAGAGGTTATGTGATGAGCTACTGTTCTGTAAGAGGTGACATCATAAATAGAGATTGTGTAACAGGCAGAGGTGAGGAAAACCATTGATATGGCATTACTCAAATCAATGTACTGTGGACTGAAATGAAGTAGTCTTAATGTCAGATAGCAAGATTGCTGTCAACAGTGTCATATTATCTCAGCATATTTCCATTACACTAATGGGAGAAAATAGCCCAGAGCATTTGGATCCATTGAAGCTGATGTATTCAGATAAACCTGGACAAACCGGCTGTATCATAGGTGGAATCCCCCCAAATGTTCATTGAATTAAAGGTTCTTTTAACCCTTTGAATGCTAGAGAAGTCTCCAATGTATTGCTTAACTCTTTAGTTACCAGTGGGGCCTGCAACATACTTCACAAGTTAAAAAAAGTTAATCCTTTGAGTGCCAAAGTAGTGTGCAGCGCATTGCTGTACAATGTCCAAAATCGCTCTAGTTTTACTTAAAGGGATAGTAACGTTTCATAATAAAAGCGGCTCTAATTAACCATCATAGTATTTGGACCTTGGAGAGTGTTATTTCAGTTCTGTCAGAGTTGTAGCTCAAGATTGATTCAATGACAAAGTGTCCCCCTCCCGTCCCTTTTACTGATGTAACACTGCTCAGCCAGAGCAGAAGGGAGGTGCCCAGGTAGACTGCAGAGAGGTACAATCTTCAATTAAGATAAGGGAAAAACCTGAAAAACTTGTGAAGGGGGGCATGGATTTCATTGTTCTTATAGGAAAAAGATTGTCCCCTTCTGTTATCTGTCTGGTCTATGGACTACATTCCACATCTGAGAAGAGATGACTTACACTAGGTAAAAGGGGCGGGAGGGGAAACTTTGCTCGTGAACATCTCTCAAACCATAAAGGTTTGAGAGATAAGACTTACATCGTTCTTCATGTTTTTTTTAATGCCTACAAAATAAAATAAAGACAAAACAAAGTATTACTATCCCTTTAATATGTCAGCTTTTCTGCCTAAGGTTTAACTGGTGGAATCATTTTCTACTCTTGGGGAATCTTCTGTGTGCAGGGCAATTGAATTGCTGACTATAATGAAGGGGCGTAAGAGCTGATAGTCGTCTGGCTATAGCTGCTCACAGTGGTGAACTAGTGAGGTCAGATCCATATGTATCTGTTTTTTTTCACTTGTAGGAAGAAGCGTAATGGAAAAAGCGAGTGGATGACTCATTAAAAGCACACAATGCTGTAATCGGCTCCCCTGCTGTTGCACTAGTTTCTTCCCTAAGCAGGTTTGTTTTAAATGGCACTGCAAAAGGACTTAGACTTGATTAAAAAAAAATTTTGCATTTCAAACAAATTGGCCGCTTTTTTATTTTTTAATGTGAAATCTCTCCTTTGTGTAGGAGCTCAAAGCGTTCAGAAAAGGAAAAATCAGAGAAACCGGAGCAGGGAAATAATTCCGCCCTGTTACCCCTTTAAAGACCACAGGGGCGCGCATAATAATTTCCATCAATATATACAAAAACCTCGACTTTAAATTTTTATGGAAGTTATCAAAGCAAAAGTGCAGAACACTAAGTTGGTACTAAAAACTCTCAAAAGCCCCAAGGCACACTGCTGTAGAGACAGGCTTTTTTACATTGTTTCACTGTTTTTATACTGTGCGTTTCCTTGCACTGATATACTGTCTCTGCTTTTAGGACCACACATGCCAAGCTCTATGGAAGCACATCCAGACAATGTGTTGGATAGCTCTCTGGCACCCAAAAGGTTAATCTAAGGCACTCTGTGCTGGGAAGCTGACCTGGGGCTGGCAGCATTTTGACCTCTAAAGCAGTTTTAGGGGTTGTACAGGAGCAGTAGACATAACATTTGTGACAAAAAGGATGGCAACAATCATGAAAAGGCATAGAAGTTAGAATGTAATATTTTACTACAAAAATGCTGCAACTTATAACTATGGTATTATAAACTCATAGTCATCAGTGTATGCGTCCTCCTGTGATTCTCCTCCCCACAAAGCTGGTGCTGTGAAATCCATAGAGGCAGCTGATCGCTTATTCCTATTGGCTGCAGTGACATTATACCTACTTGTGCAGCCAATATAAAGGAGTCTGTTATTCGCAGCTTAAAGGGATAATAATACTTTGTTTTATCTTTATTTTATTTTGTAGGCATTAAAAAAACATGAAAAACTATATACGTCTTATCTCTCAAACCTTTATGGTTTGAGAGATATTCACAATCAAAGTTTCCCCTCCTGCCCCTTTTACCTAGTGTAAGCCATCTCTTCTCAGATGTGGAATGCAGCCCATAGACCAGACAGATAACAGCAGAGGACAATCTTCTTCCTATGAGAACAATTAAATCCCTGCCCCCCTTGACAGGTTTTTCAGGTTTTTCCCTTATCTTAATTGAAGATTGTACCTCTCTGCAGTCTACCTGGGCACCTCCCTTCTGATCTGGCTGAGCAGAGTTACATCAGTAAAAGGGGCGGGAGGGGGATACTTTTTCATTGAATTACTCTTGAACTACAACTCTGACAGAATTGAAATAACACTCTCCAAAGTCCAGTTACTATGAAGATTAATTAGAGCTGCTTTTATTATTAAACATTACTATCCCCTTAAAGCTCTTTAGGAAAGTCTGACAAAATGCATGGGACAAACCCGTACAATGTGTTCCAACCTACGTTACTCATCTAGACCATAAACTTACATGAGCAGGGCACTTTGATTCTTTATTATTGATGCTGAAAATTGTACTTTCATAATTCTCAATACAATAAAGCTCATCACAATGATAGGTGCTGAAATCAGTGCTCTTCCTTAGGCCTGCTTAAAGGGATAGTAATGTTTTGCAAAGAAAGCAGTTCCAGTTAATCTTTATAATATTTGAGCCATGGAGAGTGTTATTTCAGTACTGTCAGAGTTGTGGTTCAAGAGTAATTGAATGATAAAGTATCCCCCTCCCACCCCTTTTACTGATGTAACACTGCTCACCTCAGATGTGGAATCTGGTCTCTTAACCAGACAAATCACGGCAAGGGACAATTTTCTTACTGTGATCATAAGGAAAACTCTGCCCCCCTTGACAGGTTTTTCAGGTTTTCCCTTATGCTCACTGAAGATTGTCCCTCTCTGCGATCCATCCAGACAATCTTGCTGCTCTGAGGTGAGCAGTGTTACATCAGTAAAAGGGACGGGAGGGGGATACTTTATCATTCAATTATTATTATTATTATTTTATTTATATAGCGCCAACTAATTCCGCAGAGCTTACTTTTGAACTACAACTTTGACAGCATTGAAATAACACTCCACACGGCCCAAATACTATGAAGATTAATTGGAGCTGCTTTTTTTTGTGAAACATTACTATCCCTTTAATGTAAATTTCTAAACAACAGAATCCTCCCATAAACTCTTTGTTTAGGTCAATGTACTAAAAAACCCCTTCCTCTGCTGAAGTCTAAACCTCCTTTCCTCTGATCTCAAGGAGTGTCCCCTGGTCACCTGATCAGGCATTGGAATAAATAGCTCACCGCAGAGATCCTTGTATTGACCTCTCATATATTTGTACATTGTGATAAGAACTCCTCTTAGTCGTCTTTTCTCTAGAGTAAATAAACCAAGTTTGTCTAGTCGTTCCTCATATGTCAAGCCCTCCATTCCCTTGATTAATTTTGTTGCTCTTCGCTGTACCCTCTCCAGTTCTAGTATATCCTTTTTCAGAACTGGTGCCCAAAACTGCACTGCATACTCAATGTGAGGTCTAACCAAAGATTTGTATAATGGCAAAATAATGTTATCCACTCTTGCTTGAATACCTCTTTTTATGCAATACAGGATTATGTTTGCCTTTGCTGCTGCTGTCTGACACTGGTCACTGTTTCCTAGTTTGTATTTGACAAGGATTCCCAGGTCTTTCTCTAGCAACGAGTCCCCTAAAATGATTCCATTAAGTTTATAAATAGCCTTGGGATTATTTCCTCCTAAATGCATGACTTTACACTTCCCACATTAAACTTCATATTCCATTTGTTTGCCCAATCTGCCATTGTATGTAAATCGCTCTGTACAGAGCAATTATCCTGTTCTGAATTAATTACCCTGCATAATTTAGTGTTATTTGCAAATATTGATATTTTGCTTTCTATATCTATTTCCAGGACATTTATAAACATGTTAAAAAGCAGCGGACCTAATACTGAACCCTGAGGTACTCCACTCTCCAATTTAACTGTGTTTGAGTATTGTCCATTTAAAACCACACTGTTACTGTTATTTTATACCCCAGCCTTCTGTGTGGCACTGTATCAAATGCCTTTGGAAAGTCTAGATATATTATATCAACTGTCTTGTCATTATCAAGGTTGCTACTTACTTCCTAATAGTTGGTTATTGCTAATATCTTAATTTTTTGTGTTGTAATCCTGAATATAGTCCCTTATTATCCCTTCTAGCAGTTTTCCCAGTACAGAGGTCAAACACACAGGTCTATAATTCCCAGGTTCTGTTTTAGTTCCCTTCTTAAATAGAAGCACTAGGTTGGCCCTTCACCAATCCTGTGGCACTGAGCCTGTGGTGATAGAATCTTTAAAGAGTAAATATAGGGGTTTTGCTAACACTGCACTGAGTTCCTGAAGAACCCTTGGATGTATACCGTCAGGGCCCGGTGCTCTGTCAGTCTTAATTTTGTTCAGTCTTCCCATGACATCTTCTTGAGTTAAAGGGGAACTACCACCCTGCAAAAACTGTATCTTAATTAAGTCTTCATCTGGCGACTAGCTGCTTAATAGCACTCCAAAAGGGACCGACAGCGCAGGCGCAAGGACGTCACTATGGCAAGATGTCCGTGCTTCCTGCTACTGTCAACCTCCGAATAAGTTGAAAATCTTTGAAACCATGTAATATTTCTGGCGACTAGCGCTACTAAGCAGCTAGTCACCAGATGAAGACTTAATTAAGATACAGTTTTTGCGGGGTGGTAGTTCCCCTTTAACCCAGTATCTGATAATTGTATTGTTTTACTAGTTACTTGTTGAGGCTCTTCTACCATTCCTTGCTCCCTTGTATATACCGATGCAAAGAAAGTGTTTAAAACATCGGCCTTTTCTTTATCCTCACTAATCAAACATTAATGTTTGTTTAAATTTCAGTATATGTGTTTATGCATTGTAGTTGATGAGGCTGAAAAAAAGATATGAGTCCATCAAGTCCAATTAAGCCCCAAGTGGGTAAAAAAATTCCTTCCTGACTCCAAGGGCTCGATTTAAAGGCAACCGTTAAACCAGCCGCTAAGTGAAAAAGGCACATCGCTCGTAAATAATACAGGAGTTACGGCAGATTCAATAGCTACTCTACAAGAATAGCTATCGAGCGTAGGCACACAAAAAACACGTAACACAAAACCCGTTGTCGCTCATGTTAATGCACAACGGGCGGACAAATCACACGATAACTGAGCTCCAAACAACATGTAACATAACGGCTGCCGTTGTCAAGCAACCATGATTGATGCCAAAACAAATTCAAACACACATCCAATCCCAAAGGCCCAATGTATCAAATAACTTCAAATACACCTATATATACCCAAAAATAACCGCCACACACTGTCTGTTATTGAGTTCTTCAGAGCCAGATATCAGGACCCAGGAGCGGAGGATAGTCATTAGAGAGAGGGAGAGAGGCGCGTTCATTGGAGGTAGAGGAGTTTTGCAGTTTGGAGAGAGGAGAGAGGTGCACTATATATACACATATCACACTTTTGCACATATTACATACACACATACAAACACAAACACATACACATACATACACATAGTCCTTTTATTTCATAACACCTTACACATTTTACTTTTTATTTTGACAGTGTGAATCTGGGAGTGAAAGTGTGTGACAGAGAGTGACTGGATCGAGTGTGTCTGTGAGGGCCTGTGGGAGTGCCTGGGTGTGACTGGGTGAGTGATGGCAAGGAGAGGAGGACAGGAGAGAGGGATGGGGAGAGTAGTGGAGGAGGAGGAAGGTCAGGAGGGGATCCCTCAGCAGAGCAGGGGTGGGAGAGGGAGATCCGCAGGGCGGAGGGGGACCAGGCCCACCAGAGCAGGAACACGCAGGACAGGGACAGAACCTGCAGTGGGACGAGGGGTAGTTCCTGGGGAGCACCCCACACAGGCAGGGTCAGACCAGGCAGGGCACTCCGGCTCTGAATCCTCCCATGCCGGAGCTGATGAGGGCAGGATCAGGGATCCCAGATATAGTGAGGAGGAGAACACGGCTCTTGTGGAAGCTGTCCTGGAGAGGCAGAGTGTTCTCCACCCGACGGCAAAGGTCCCTGGCCTGGCAGCGCGGAGGAAGGCAGCCTGGAACCAGATCTGCAGCCGGGTGAACGCGGTGGCAACATGCAGGCGGGACGTGGAGTCTGTGAAGAAGAGATGGGGCGACTGCCGGAGGGTGGTCAAGAACAAGATGTCTGACATGGCCAAGCAAGCCCGAGGCACCGGAGGTGGCCCATCTGTGCCCATCACATTCTGCGGCTGGGAGGAGATGGTGCGGCAGAACATGTCCCCGACCATGATCGAGGGGGTCGTGGGAGGAACTGACACTGGGGATGAGAGGAGCCTCCACACTACCGGTAAGTGCAACACTACAGAACAACACACTACAGCAACCAACACCAGCTGCACACACACTCACACCTCAACACATGGCCATCACTCAGCCATACAACTGCACCAACACAGCACCATGAGGGTTAAAAAAAGGACACAACACCTGGACAAATGGCAACGTCCAACTTGGGACAAACCTGTCAAAGTCCTACTTCAACCCTCCTGTCGCTGTGCTCATTACACACAATACACAAACCTTCATTTTCAAATTGTCGACTGTCATAGATCATCACTGTTCACACACAATGTCACCCATGTCCCCACCCCCACCCTAACCCCTTGAGTGCTAGAGGGATCATCAATGCATCGATCAACAATGCATTGGCAACCCCTCTGGGACTCAAGGGGTTAACCTGACCACAAACAAGTCAATAGGACAACGATCACATGCTACACAGGGGACATTCACTAAGCGGTGACAAACACATGGTGGACACAAAGTAACCCTCACACACCCTCACTTCACCAGTACCAGTGTTAGTCCATGGAGAATATGCCAAAACAAGAATCAAGTTCATAGGGTCCCATTGTACAGACTCCATGGAAAACACTGGAAATGGGGAAAGGAGATCACTGGAGAAGTCACCATCATGTTCATGTCATCGGTTCAACATCACCGCTTACTGAATCACAAAAGGGGGCATCAGATCACACATCACAGTGTCACACAGAATAAATGCTTGTAGGTGCAACACACAGGCCGAAAACTATTTTACAGAATTCAAGCTTGAAAAAGTAGGCATTGGTGTTGTGGCTGCAATCATTTACTCTGACTTGAAATGACATATCCCATATCTGATTCCCACATGGATCCACAGGGGTGCTGATGCCATGGATCGATGGTACACCAGCATCTCTATGCAGGATACATATGGGAAACAAATAGCAAACATTGTACCTTGGTCACCAACAGGCCATGACTGATGGATATCTAGGACTGAGTACGGTTGCCTCACACAGAAGGATGGATGGGCTCATACACAGACAAAAAAACAGGCCTCAATCAAAGATATCCCTCACTACTGGCTGGATTGTTGCCCTTAGGATTCAAATGTTACTAAATATGTTCCAACATGATGTGAACACAGAGATCACTTCACTGGATGTGATTGCCTTACTGGCCAGATATGTGCACCCATCACATATCAACCTACATTGCTACCATCCAAATACACATACATAGTATATCACACCCTACGTAGATGGGATATACGAGGTATGTTCATATCCATCATATCAATACAATGTCTGGTTGGATGGGTGCACATATATAGCCAGTAAGGCAATCACACCTAATGAAATGCTCTCTGGCATCACATCTTGGACGGATATTACTCCATCCATATGAAGGGTACATATCCACATACATATATCACCATTTCTACTTGTGTGTCACTGTAATGGGATAGCAATGGGTAATGTCATCATGATGTCATATCATTGCCATCGTTAACAGATGTGTCTTGATCTAAGTCCCATCCCTCCAACACTCATGGTTATACAGATATTGCTCCATGTGACAGGTGAAGATATCCATCATTTGACCACACGGAGGCTCTTCAGCAGAGCCAAAGTCACAACATATAGAGAGAAATACCTCTTTGGAATGGTCCACAGAGTGTGCTTGTAAATAATGCACACCCTGTACACCTTTCCAATTAAGTATTGTTCTCTAAATGGGTTGATTTTGTCTCTGCTGAAAATCCCTCGTGTAGACAAATGACTGAAATCTACATCCGTCACATAGAGCATTATCTGAACAACCACGAGGGTAGGAGGGATAGGACTAACAGAGAACAACATCTGTTCCCACAATGTCTACAATCTGACATCAAGGTGGACTTAACCTTCGCCACCCCCCTGGAGGGATAGCCATCCCTACAAGTTGTGAAGACAAATATATGTTGTTGGATCCCCCCCCCCCCCGAGTTAAACAATGGTATTCGTACTGCTGAAAGGTGTGTTGATGCAAAAGGTATCACAGCTCAGACATGGATATGTCAGGGGCAATATCCTAGTGGCCTGATATTGTACAGTGGTGCTGTTACTACACAATCATATGGACAGCTCTGGTACAGGGACCAGATATCTACATGGGAGGGTGTAGCAACAGCCCCACTGTACTATTTCTGGCCACTGTGATATTGCACCTCAAAATGAAACCTTCACCCATAATAACTCAAACACCTTTCAGCAGTGGGAGTACCCTTGTTTACCCAGGGGGATTAACACAAACACATATATTTTTCTTCAACACATATCAAAGTAGAATTGTCTCCACAAACATATGGCTAAGGTCACTAATCACAACATCTTCTTCCTCCACACAGCTTACGGCCGTCAAGCCCAGCAGGAGACAGTGGAGGAGGCTATGTCACCCCCCAGTGAGGAGGACACAGAGGAGGGGACCAGCCGGTGGTCACCTTACCCACCATCACCATCCCCTCCAACACAGGCTGCATCACCACCTACTGCACCACCCCAGGCTGCACCACCCTTTCCAGCTGCACCACCACAGGCTGCACCACCCTTTCCAGCTGCACCACCACAGGCTGCACCACCCCTTCCAGCTGCACCACCACAGGCTGCACCACCCCTTCCAGCTGCACCACCACAGGCTGCACCACCCCTTCCAGCTGCACCACCACAGGCTGCACCACCCCTTCCAGCTGCACCACCACAGGCTGCACCACCCTTTCCAGCTGCACCTCCCCAGTACAGTGGCTGGATGCCACAGGAGGAGAGGTGGACACATCCATCCACCTCCACCAGCTACTACCCTCCATCAGCAGCACCACCACCGCCAGGGAGGCAATGGCTGCCAGGGACCGTGGCCAACACCCAATATGGGCCATATGCCTCCCAGATCAACCCACCCTCCTGGATGGCTCCACAGCATGCCCCAAGGTATGATCCAAGGTGGGGTCCCACCACCTATCAGTGGCCACCATATGACCCTTGGCCACTGGACTACACACACCTGGGCCTGATTGGTGAGCCCCAGCGCCCCCTACCCAGGGACATATTCACACCTCCACCAGCACACACATCTCTGGGCAGCTCTGCATCACTTGATGTGGTGGGCATATGCCCATCATCTGCACCAGCCACTCCAACAGCAGCCACAGCACCCTCAGCAGCAGCAGAGGATACAGCACCTCCAGCAGCAGAGGAAACAGCACCTCCAGCAGCAGAGGAAACAGCACCTCCAGCAGCAGAGGAGGAAACAGCACCCTCAGCAGCAGAGGAAACAGCACCCTCAGCAGCAGAGGAGGAAACAGCACCCTCAGCAGCAGAGGAGGAAACAGCACCCTCAGCAGCAGAGGAAGAAACAGCAGCACCAGGGACACCGGGCACATCCACCTCCAGCACCGCACACCTCACAGGGATGGAGGCGGAGTGTATGGCCCTTCAGAGGAGACTACTCCGGTCGAGCAGGAGTACTGACAGCAATATCACCAGGAGCAGGAGGCAATCCAGGAGGAACATTGTCCAATTGGAGAGCAGGATCCAAGGTTTGGAGTCGGAGGTGTCCAGGGGGAATACACTACTCCAGCAGCTCAGGACTGGTGTGATGGACATGTTAACACAGGTCCTTGTGGAGCTGAGGGAGATAAACCGCAGGGAGAACCTGAGGATGGAGAGGGAGAACTTGCGTTCCACTGAGGGGTCTACTGCAACCACCACCCCCTCTAGTGTTACCCCTGAAGCAACACCTAGGGGGCAGAGGGTTACCAGGAGATCCACAAGGGCATCCACCTCTGGCACCCAGGCTAAGGCCCCCCACCCAAAGAAGAAAAAATGAAAGGGCCAACCTGTTAAGTTTCCCCTCAATAAAGAAAACATTTTTTTTTTAATTCCAGTCTGATCTGTTGTGTCTTCAGTTATGGATTGGGTGGCAGGGTTGTCTCCAATGCATTGCCATACAATGCAGTGAACACAACCTCTGCCTATGTGAAATGTTAGTGGGATGCTACAACATGGGTTCACACACACACCGTTGTACAAATTCAACTTGTAATACATCCCTGGAGCCATATTACATCACTGTGTTATATGGCGGTGTTGTGTGTTGAATTTGAACAACAAAACATACCCCTTAGCACAACAAATTGTACAACACTGAACATTTGTCTACATCATGTGCTGTGTTTAACCCTTTGAGTGCCAGAGTGGTAGACAACGCATTGTCAAGAAATGCGTTGGGGACCACTCTTGCACTCAGTGGGTTAATGGGATAACCAGACAAACAGCTCTGTGATTTAGCAGGGACATTATAAGCAGGATAGATAAATGGGACATGTATCCATGTTGTCTTGGATTCACACACTCATTGTGCAACTGACTTACTGAAGAAGCCAATGTTTTTAACCTAGGATTTCAACGTGTAGCACACACATTGATATCCTGGGCTGAGCATTGGGGTCTCCTGTAAGTTGAGTTGCTGTTTCCCTAAGGGTGTAACAGACTTCACCAGTGATAACACATGTCCACTTAGTCTGGTTGTTCGTTAGCCCATGTACTGAGATATGTCAAAGTGGAGCAAAATCTCCGAACATGGATTATACTGAGCAATACAGATACTGTGGACAGGTATTCACTGTGGAAGTATGTCCCCTGTATCACCTCTTCATCACTCCCACAACACATTGGTGCATCACTGCCACCATCATCTGTTTGCATGGATACATCACAGAGTCCAGTCACTGGCAAACAAGTGGTGGACTCCTGTGATGTGGGTGTTGCCTTTCCATGTATGGGGCATACTCTACCCTGGGTGTGGTAACACATTGACATATGTGTTCTCAAATATATCCTCCTACGGACACAGATAGAATGGTGATGGTTCATCTTTATTGTGTCTCAAAGTACATTAGAATGTACATGTGTTTTGTGTGTGTATTGCCTATATGCATTGAACACCTGTATGAGAACACTAAATGTACTTTGAAACTAAATTGTAATACTTCAGTAACACTGCTGCCCTGCTCATGTGTTGTCCATGAGGTTTGACAACTCTGTAGCTGAGCATCCTGACTGTACAGGTTAAAACACTCAAGAATTAGTGTTTTCTGTGTCTCTATGAGAATGTTCCAGTAGAGGTTTGTGTGAACCTCAGGTCAAACTTTGCATCACCAACAACATCACCATAAACAGCAAGGGGTGATCTTCATGAAGGTGTTGTCAAGACATCAATCCAGTCACATGGAAGATCTTCAGTTCAAGGATGGATCATGTTACGGATGCCTGCGGGACAAGAGGACAGGATTTGGAGCATTAGACCTGAACTGATCATCAAGCAACAACAATTTAGTCTTTTTCATCCCCTCAGTTTTCACAGTTACAGGTGAGTGCACAAACCATTGCTTGACAATGTGTTGTGTACTCATCTGTAACCAATTCTGTGGGGAACTAAGGACATGTGCATCAGTCCTAGGGATATGTGCCCCTGACATGTATACACACATTAACAAGTGTTCGGAGAGCTCCATGGAAGTAATGACATTGTGCTGCCACTGTGAAAGTGACAGTGGCAGCCTAATGTCATTTGTTCCATGGAACTGTTAGGACACATTTGTTGATGTGTGTATTCATGTCAGGGGCACATACGTCTGCACACTCACAGGTCTGCATGGAGTTCGTGGTAATCTGATCTACGTCTCATGACCTCTACATTGTGTGCCCATACCACTGTACATCCACCCCTGTGCTGCTCTTCTCAGCTGTAGCACAGTACAGGTCCCATATTGAGTCTGATGTCCCTTCTCATGCAAATCATTAGATAATACTCTTTCACTACTGGGCTAGCATGGTTGTTCAGGCTCTAATCATGGCATATCCAGTTAGTTGCTGTCAATCAAGCCGTGTAAGGTGATGAACATGGGTAATATGTTGTACCTTGTTTCTCCTGGGGGTGTGCGTGATATCCTTGGGGTCTGTATGTCAACGTGGAGAGTGGAATGGAGGATGGTTGTTGAGTCCACACACACAATTTTCCACGTCCACTGCCAGTGCAGTGCTGTGTCACTGTTCCTGTGGGGTGAGACAGAACAAAATGTGCAGTGTGGTTAGTGTCACAGGACTGCTGGGGGACTTGCATGGATTGTTTGCATGCCTGTGTTATACTCACAGGTGAAGTATTCCGTGATGAGCCTGTCTCTGATCTGTGCCCCTCTCATGGTCTCCTCCACATGCCCGATGTCCATGGGCACTTCCTGTATGGGGGGGTCCGGGATGTGCTCCAGCAGCCTGGTGTCCACTGCGATATTGTGCAGTATTGCGCACGCCACAATGATGTCACACACCTTAGCCGGTGCATACTGCAGTGCTCCCCCAGAGTGGTCCAGACATCGGAATCTTGACTTGAGGAGCCCAAATGTCCGCTCAATAGCATTCCTGGTTCTGGCATGAGCCTGGTTGTAGCTTTCCTGGGCATGTGTTTGGGGATTGGCCAGAGGGGTCAGTAGCCAGGACTTGCATCCATAGCCAGCATCACCTGTGTAATGTGAGTGACATGGTGAAACAGGGAGCACATGTTGTGTGAATGATGTTTTGTGTGGTGGACGTAGTAGGTGTGGGTCAGGTGCATGCTGAGCTGAGTGGTGTGTACGCCTGTGTATGTGGTGTGATTTTGTTTTGTGAACTCACCCAGTAGCCATCCACCTGTAAAGGTTCCATTCTCAAAATCTCTGTGGACTGAGGAGTTTTGTAGAATGTATGCATCATGTGTGCTGCCAGGATATTTTGCACAGACATTCATGATCCTCATGTTGCTGTCACACACCATCTGCACGTTGATGGAGTGGAAGTTCTTCCTGTTGATGAATATCTGTGCGTCACGTGCTGGGGCCTTAATCCGGACATGGGTGCAATCTATAGCACCCATGACCCTGGGCATGCCTCCCTTTGCGTAAAAGGCCTGCTTGACGTGTATCCAGTCCATGTCGGTGGTGGGAAAATGTATATGGGTACTGGCCTTGATTTTGAGGGCTGGCAGGACCTGGGCCAGCACTCTGGAGAATGTGGCCTGTGACATGCCAGATGCGTAACCCTCAGTGGACTGGAAGGCCCCGCTTGCCATGAAGTGTATGGCACAGAGTAGTTTCTGCAGGCCAGTTAGGGCATGGTTGTGGATGTAGATGGGATCCACCTGCTCCTTGATGACCTCATACAAGGCAATGATGCTGTCAGGCCTCAACCTGTAGCGATCAATGACCTCGTCATCAGCCATTCCAAAGAGTGTGACCCTTGGGCGGTATACCCTGGGCCTTGGTGGTCGTCTATACATCCTGTGCCCTCCAGGTGGGGATGGACTCCAGTGTGGCTGGTGAGCCAGAGCCTCCTCACTTGCAACAGGTGAAGGCTGTTGATGAGGCGTGCTTGGGGTTTGCTGATGTTCCCTAGCTCTCTCCCTTGCACGCCTTCTACGCAGTCTTCGCAACAATATGTAACCCAACATACTGTTTGCTCTCTCTATCTGTCTCTATCTATCTGTATCTATCTATCTGTCTCTCTCTCTCTCTCTCTCTCTCTGTCTATCTCTCTCTCTCCCTCCCTGAGTGGAAAACAAGCCACAAGTGAGTGTGTTGAGTTGTCCCTTTAAGTACTTGCTAGGGCGTTGTGTAGGTGTGGTGATGAGGTGAGTGCTGACCAATGGTGAGTTGTTTGTGTCCAGGTAAGTGTTTGCAGGTGTGTGTGTGTTATAAGATGTGGTGTGTTGTGCTTGTTCTGTGTGTGCCATTTGCGGGCGTGCAGTTGTGGGGTGCAGGTCGCGTGTTGATGTTTCCCAGGTGAGCTTGTATTTGCAGGGTCCGCTTTGTGTGATGACCCCCATTGTTCCGTGCCATGTTGTGTTGTTGTTTTTTTGTGTGTCATTGTTCCTGTGGTGTTGGTTGTTGTTTTGTGTGTAGTGATTTGTGTTGTGTGTGCATGTTTTTGTGTTGTTTTGGCATTGTACGGGTTAATTTTCCCATTTACATGGTTGTGCGGTAAGCCTTTTGTGTGTTTTCCTCTGTAACGGGTGTTTAGTTTTGGCCGTTAAGTGTCTAACGTGTGTGAAAAGTGGGTCTTAACTTTTAGCCGTTAGGTGTGTCTTTTTTTCAGCCGTTATCAGTACCGCAAGCCTTTGAATAGCTCTGGGGTATGTTGTTCCATGCGTCTGAATGCACGTAAGTGTATCGGCCGTAGGAATTGTGCAACTGCCGTTAGCTGTTGTTTAGACGGATCTTTGAATTGCAACATGACACTTAACGCACCCGTTAGTGATTTTTTTGGTTAACGGCTGCCTTTAAATCGAGCCCCAAGTGTCAGTCAGATATTTCCCTGGATCAACAACCTCTCTGCATTGAAGCCAACTGTCACACTGTTAGTATGTGTAAATAAAATACTTTAATTTTGCTCTAAATTATTTATTTCATTGCACAAATAGGTGTCAAAAGGTCATAAAATAATGAAAATATTCTCGGTAATGCCCCACCCACCAGCCACTTCCCCAGCAACCACCACGTAAAACAAAAGTGCCCCACTTTGACTATCTGATATGTCAGGAGGTCTGCTACCTTGTGTGCACCAATACGCACTACAGTGATCATACGCTCTACATACCCTGAAGTGCAGTTACTGACATTACGGGCTTACCTCAGTGTGGCTGCACTTGCAAATTGTACATTCACTCAATGTCTATCCCCATGGCCTTATTTCCCAATACGCCAAGTAGACAACTTTCTAGAGCTCCAAATAGTTGGTAGGACTGGGGTAATATGAGGTGGAGTGGGGGTGTGGCCATGGGCGGAGCTAAGGGGACAGAGAGCACTTTGCCTAGGATATAAATCTGACACAGTCTATTTTACAACCCTTAGGAATAAACTAGTGCTTTATAATTAAAGGATAATAATAATAATACAATTTGTGCAGTGTGTTTCTAGTGCTGCTGCTCCCAAAGGTGGGAGTAACTGCATTTAACTAGTAAAAGATTGAGCTTTAATATGATTATCTTTATTATTTTCCTGTTAATGTCCCTTTACAACTTTTCATTTAGAGGCAAGGGTGAAAATTGCCTTTTAACTAAACAAATCAAAAACAAATTTTCATCATATTATCCGGAAAGAACACGATAAATAAAAATATAGCTATTTTATCATAAGCATTTTATTTTCCTCTTCTGTAATAAGCGACAGCAAGGATCCATAAGGTTTAACTCCTTGGATGCAAGCGATTTCTCTAATGTATTGCAATCAAGAAGTGAAAAGAAAAAAAATAAAAAATAAATAATTAACCCTTTGAGTGCCAGAGTGGTGCGGAATGCATTGCAAAGCAATGCATTCCGTACCACCCCAGCACTCAAAGGGTTAACCCTTTGAGTGCCAGAGAGGTATCCAGCCCATTTTGCAATGCGTTGGATACCTCTCTGGCACTCCAAGGGTTATTTAAAAAAAAGCAACTGATGTTAAAGGGATAGTAATACTTAAAATGTAAAAAAAAATATTTTGTAGGGTTTATCCCCCTGAGTAAAACAAGACTACTCCCACTGCTGAAAGGTGTTTCATTCAAAAGTTATATATTTTCAAAGTTGAATTTTTTAGGTGCAATATCACAGTGGCCTGAAATTGTACAGTGGCGCTGTTGCTACACCATCCTATGGAGATTTATGGTCCCGGGACCAGAGCTATCCATAGGATCATGTAGCAACAGCGCCACTGTACAATTTCAGGCCACTGTGATATTGCACCTAAAAAATTCAACTTTGAAAATTAATAACTTTTGAATGAAACACCTTTCAGCAGTGGGAGTACTCTTGTTTTACTCAGGGGGATAGACCCTACAACATATTTTTTTTTACATTTTAAGTATTACTATCCCTTTAACCCTTTGAGTGGAAGGGGGTATGCAATGCATTGCATACCCCTCTGGCACTCAAAAGGTTAAGTAGGAGTGACGGAATCAGATGTGAATGAACACCTCTATTCCCTAACACGACGGTAAAGTGCTTTTCTTTTCTTGTTTTTTTGGGATCACGCCGAGAAAACCCATTTAAGTGATGCATTTCCCAAACATGTCATTGTTGGGCTGGAAAAAGATATTTTGTGCACCCTGCATATTTCACAGTACATCTGAATAAAAATACTCAAAAGTCACTAATGAGGCTCAAAGGGCACTGCCGCTGCTCTTTTAAGACACAAAAGAACCCCGTGGCCTGGCATTGTCAGGAACACTATTTTATTCAGAGACTGCAGTCAAATCCGCCTGTTTCCAAAAAAGACCTAAATGAAAGGCAGGAATATGTAGAAAGGGAAAGATGAGGTTGGGCACGTTGCTAGGAGATTAAAGTGATAGTAATGTTTCACAAAAACAGCAGCTCCGATTAATCTTCATAGTATTTGGGCCATGGAGAGTGTTATTTCAATACTGTCAGAGTTGTAGTTCAAGAGTGATTGAATGATAAAGTATCCCACTCCCGTCCCTTTTACCTAGTGTAAACCACCTCCCCTCAGATGTGGAATCTGGTCTCTTGACCAGACAGATCACACAGGTGACAAATATTTATTGGATTTAAATGGGCCTTTCATCATCTTAACTGTTAGAGAGGTATACAATGCATTGTTTCTCAAAGAGTTAAAAGGCTCATTTAAATTAATGGCAATATTGGAAATATTTATTTGTGGTCAGGGCTTACAGCTATTCTCGAGAGTAGAAGCAGCTACGTACCAAAGTGGACTTCTGGGCGCTTGAAGGCCTGAGTGAACAAATGATGCTGTGAGCCAAATTAGAGGGCCACCTCGGTATAAAGAAAAGGGCTTTGGAGGAGTGGGGCTCAAAGACGATGAGCCTAGTGGGGGAGGCTGCAGCCCCTCCCACAAATACAGGCACAACCTTGCACTTATCCTGTATGGTTTGCTGGTTTTGTCTAGTATCTCTCAAATTCTTCTTAGTAGATCAGACTCGGCGTGTCTATAATGCATCCCTGTGACCAGCTTCTGGTTTCCCTTAAAGAAGCCGAAGATAATGTGTTAACCCTTTGGGGGTAAAGCTTTGAAATGCTTTGGATACCCTCTCTGGCGTGCAAAGGATTAAGTAACATGGGCACCCAACTTGTGGCCCATAGACCAAATGTGGCCTCCTCACCCCGGGGTGCAGCATGCCTGAGATTTTTAACACAACATTGTTTTACCTAATTAGCTAGCAAGAATAAACTATAGGGTACCTTAGAGTTCTAAAAAATAATTCAGTCTGTTACATACCAATACTCTCTTGATCAGTGGCTAGCACTAACATACCTCCCAAGTGTCCCTCTTTAGGAGATATTAGGCATACCTCCCAAGTGTCCCTCTTTAGGAGATATTAGGGGTACATACCTTCCAAGTGTCCCTCTTTAGGAGAGACAGTTCCTCTTTTAGACACAAATCCCTCTGTCCCTCTTTCCCACCCTAGTGTCCCTGTGTTTAGGAGATCAGACTGTGTGGTGTGTATATAAGTGTATCACCCTGGTGTCCCTGTGTTTAGGAGATCTGACAGTGTGGTGTGTATATAAGTGTATCACCCTGGTGTCCCTGTGTTTAGGAGATCAGACTGTGTGGTGTGTATATAAGTGTATCACCCCGGTGTCCCTGTGTTTATGAGATCAGACTGTGTGGTGTGTATATAAGTGTATCACCCTGGTGTACCTGTGTTTAGGAGATCAGACTGTGTGGTGTGTATATAAGTGTATCACCCTGGTGTCCCTGTGTTTAGGAGATCAGACTGTGTGGTGTGTATATAAGTGTATCACCCTGGTGTCCCTGTGTTTAGAAGATCAGACTGTGTGGTGTGTATAGAAATGTATCACCCTGGTGTCCCTGTGTGTAGGAGATCAGACTGTGTGGTGTGTATAGACGTGTATCACCCCGGTGTCCCTGTGTTTAGGAGATCAGACTGTGTGGTGTGTATATATAAGTGTATCACCCCGGTGTCCCTGTGTTTAGGAGATCAGACTGTGTGGTGTGTATATAAGTGTATATGTAATGTTAGGAGGTATGCGCTAGGACTATTACTCTGCACTCTTGTACAAATCAAGTAGATGAGGTTTGTTTTGTATTGATTTTGTGCTACTGTAAAAAAATGCTTATCTTTGAATAACTAAAAGTTTATACTTATATCCATACCTGTGAACTTTTTGGTCTGAGGGGAGAGAAATGGCATGATTTGTGTCATAAAAGGGTGGGGCTTAATCACAAGTGGGGAGGGACTTTTAAAACATAAAAAAGTAGCTGATTAGACTAGGGGAAGGAGGAGAAGAGGGCGGGGAGTGGGAGGAACAGGGTAGGAAGGAGCGCAAGTGGGCAGAGTTTCATCAGCGGGTAGAACCGGTGCACCTCCAGACCGGTGTCTTCCTGTTTGTGACACCCTAAGTGGTTGGACATGATAGTTTGGTTTTAGGTGATATCTGTGCATGCATAGGGGAATAGAAATAGGATGGCAGTATATATGGTCAGGGATAGAGAGCCCCCTTCTCTCCATTATATAGATCTTCCACTGCAAGACAGCCATAAAGCATCAGCAACACCATGGCTAAAAGAGAATCAGTTCCACAACAATAATCACCTCTCCATCTGTCTCCTCCTTTGGCCAGAGTTCTCCAGCTCTCTGCCACCTTGGTCTTTCCTGGTGAAGATGTGGTGATGAGTTGCTCACCTTTATTCCTGTCGGAAACACTGGTAGCTGTCAGTGTGCATACCTCCCAACATTTGAAATGGCCAAAGTGAGACACTTTTGTTTTAGGTGATCTTGTTGGGGGACGTGGCTAGTTGCCGGGACTTTTGTGTGAATCAAAGTGGGAACACAGGAGGAAGAATACTGAGAGTTTAACTCATTGAGGATGCCTTGCACAGCCCTCTGGTACTCAGTGGGGAGATTCACTAAGCGGTGATAAAGAGATGGTAGAGATGACTTCTCCAGTTTATCACTTCTCCAATTCCTATGTTATTCTATGGAGCCAATGTACTAAGATTTCTTCAGCTTTGGAGGACTTAGTATATTAGCACCATAGAATAACATAGGAACTGTAGAAGTGATATCACTGGAGAACCCATCTCTACTTTATCACCTCTTTATAACCGCGTAGTGAATCTCCCACAGAGAGTTAAACAGTAACAGGGTGATATAGAGAACGCTGATAACATAACCCCTTGGATGCTGGAATGGTCTCCAACACATTTATCCAAGGGGTGAAATGTCCCTTACCAAGCATCATTGCAAGCTGCTTCCATGCTCCCCATCTGATTTGTTATTCTTGACTCTGACTACAAGCAGGAACATGTTACGTGTGACATTTTTTACTCATGCATTGCACCCATTCGATATACCTAACTGTTGTGTGATAAGCACCTATCTATGTAAGTCCTTCTGTTACTCAAAGTAATTATACAGCTACACCTGACTGCTGTATGAAGGACTCCTACCTAGGTAAGTCCTTCTGTTAAACACAGCAATAATATAGATATGCCTGACTGCTGTATAATTAACTCTTGTCTAGGTAAGTACTTCTGTTATACACAGCAGTTATATGGATTTACTAGTTTGTTCTATGAAGCACGACTGTTTAGGTAAGTACTTCTGTTACACATAGTAATTATATAGATATATCTGACTGCTGTATGATGGACTTCTACCTAGGTAAGTGCTTCTGTTACACACAGTAATTATATAGATACACCTGACTACTGTATGATGGACTCTACCTAGGTAAGTCCTTCTGTTTCACACAGTAATTATATAGATACACCTGACTGCTGTATAATGGACTCTTCCCTAGGTAAGTCCTTTTGTTACACATGATAATTATATAGATACGCCTGACTGCTGTATGATGGACTTTACCTAGGTAAGTCCTCTTGTTACACACAGTAATTATATAGATACACCTGACTGCTGTGTGATGGACTCCTACCTAGGTAAGTGCTTCTGTTACACACGATAATTATATAAATATACCTGACTGCTGTATGATGGACTCTACCTAGGTATCACGGTGCCTGTGCTTTCGCTGGCGACATTGTTATGTCAGGGTTACTTCCTGATTCTCTTCTATTGGCTACTGAGGATTGTCTCCGCCCAGTTATAGCCTTTTTATACTGAGCCCTGTCACTTCAGCACTGCCCTTTCGTGGTGTTCCAGTTGCTAGTGCTTGTTCCTGTTATTTGTGTGGAACCTGTGTATGACCCGGATTGCCTGACTACTCTGCCTGATACGTTCCTGTTCTGTGTACCGACCCGGCTTGGCTGACGTTCCTGCTCTGTGTACCGACCCAGATTGGCTGACGTTCCTGCTCTGTGTACCGACCCGGCCTGGCTGACATTCCTGCTCCGTGTACCTCCTGGTACTATTATCCACTCAGTTGCCTTCCTTTCGCAGGTCCTTCTTCCGTTACCGATACTGTCTCTGACAGTCACTGTTGCCTCCATCTAGCACTACATGCAGCACTGCTCCGTGACCCTGCTTCACTGCCTTGCACTGTTATCCTTTCACTTCAGTGTTAGGAGTTGTTGGTTGCACCCGGTATGCTTGACCTGTATGTTCTTACCACCAAGGCTGGGTTGTCTCTGGGCACCTCGGTTAGTCTCCTATGCTAGGCAGTTTTGTCCAGGTCTGAGCGTCCGTTCACCCTTTACGGTTTGGTGCTACAGTGCTTCAGGGTCACAGCTCTGCTCTGTCATCCGGGATATTCCCGTGATATTCAGTCTGTCAGTACTGTTGTCCTCACTACCTGGCAGTCCGCCTTTGTTACCAACAGTACCCTACAGTCTGTAGCCTTCCTTAAGACTGTTAAGGCATTTGTCCGCTGGTCTCCTGTTCTGAGCCTATGTTTGTTCCCCTTGCCTAGTCTTTCTCTTACTGTCCTGTGGGATAGCAGTGGCCTCCGCTCAGTCACCTACTGGTGGCTTACCGTTTGTGCTCACTCCCTGTGTAGGGAGTCTCCACTGTCCGTTGAACTACTAGGGCCTGCTGGCATTCCTGGCCTAGTAGTGTCATTGCTCATCTGCTTAACCAGATTCAGACGAACCGTGAACTGACCTGTGTCAGTATTATACCTTTGGTACCTGCTGGGCCTGAGTGGGTTACAGTGTTCCTTGTGACCTGACCTGAGTCAGTATTGTACCTTGGTACCTGCTGGGCCTGAGTGGGTTACTGTTATTTTTGTGACCTGACCTGTGTGGGTTACTATTCATTCCTGTAGCCTGACCTGTGGCAGTATTGTGTAATTTGTATGTACTGGACCCGCATGGGTCACATTATCCTTGTGCTATTAATAAAACTGTGTTTTACCAAACCTTCCGTGTCTGAGTGTCCTTAAAACTGTTACAATACCAGCCTAGGGGGTGAGTAAGACAAGTTATCTCAATTGTCTTTTTTCCTAAATGGTATGCTTTGCCTACCTTTTCTTCATGTCTGTCATTTTAACACCATTTTTTTAAATTTAAGAAAACTGTAAGATTGTGGTAGGTGCAGTCTTATGCTCCTATAGGTGCTGTATTTAGTCCTAGACCAAGTAGGCCTGGGGCAACAGAATGGGTGGCTTTGATTCTTTGCATCTATATCCATTCTAGAAAGAAACTTCACTGTTTTAAAAATGTAGGGTTCAGGGCTCATATCTGCCTCATAGGTACCACTTTTCCAAACAGAACATCTTTTATGAACATCTGTTCATAAATCAAATGTTCTACCTTTTTTTAAACTCCATGTATGCTAGTTATTTGCATTGTTTCTGTGATTGTAAGTGAAGGGTAAGGCTTGTGTAAGGAGCCAGATAAAGTGAGGGTGTGTAAAAGTGCGTATAGGGGAGGTGGTGTATGTACTTGGTTAGGCCAAGGGCATCAGAACACCTAACTACTAAAGATGAGCGAGCACCCCGATGCTCGGGTGCTCGGGTGCTCTGACCGAGCACCCCCTGATGCTCGAGTGCTCGGCCGAGCACCCGAGCCCCATTCAAATGAATGGGAGCACTCGAGCATTAAACCAGGCACCCCCTGCTCTGATGAGCGGAGGGTGCCTGGTCAATGTCCCCCTTCATCTCCGCTATGCCCCTCTTCCACAATGTCCCCCTTCATCTCCTATGCCATAGCGGAGATGAAGGGGGACATTGTGGAAGAGGGGCATAGCGGAGATGAAGGGGGACATTGTGGAAGAGGGGCATAGACTCTATGCCCCTCTTCCACAATGTCCCCCTTCATCTCCGCTATGCCCCTCTTCCACAATGTCCCCCTTCATCTCCTCTATGGCATAGGAGATGAAGGGGGACATTGTGGAAGAGGGGCATAGCGGAGATGAAGGGGCACATTGTGGAAGACGGGCATAGCGGAGATGAAGGGGGACATTGTGGAAGAGGGGCATAGAGTCTATGCCCCTCTTCCATAATGTCCCCCTTCATCTCCGCAATGCCCCCTTCATCTCCGCAATGCCCCCGTACCTCCATTCCCTGGTGGTCCAGCGGAGCGTCTTCGGATCTGTGCCTCTTCCGGCACAGATCCTCTTCACCCGAGCATGTCGGGCGAGCACATGGCGGTACTCGTACGAGTACCGCCATGTGCAGAGCAGAGCGATGCTCGAGCCGATCCGAGCATCGGCCGAGCACGCTCGCTCAACACTACTAACTACATCACTGCACTGGGGATGAAAAGGCTTAGCACTGAAATTGTTAAGTTTTGCTGATCCTTTAACAATGGGTTCTGCAATTCAATTATTTTTCAGGCCTAAACTGGCAACAAAAGGGTCTAAAGCTATTTGACCAAAATTGCTTTCCTTCAAATGTAAAATCATGCTAGATGTTCTCTTTTGTCATCCATGAAAGACAATCACTGAAAGATGACTCAGTTCCATTAAACAGAGGTGATGTGGGACAAGCGTCAAGCCACCAACTGTGCATTCTGACATGCTGGGCATTTCACTCTTGCTCTTCTTAGTCAAGTAGGACGTCAGCCTGTTGTGTATCATTTTTGCAGAGTCACATTAAATGACTGGTTGGTTATTTGCAGAAGCAAGTAGCACACCCTCTACCAGTATATAAACCTGACACACACACACACACACACACACACACACACACACACACACACATATAAAAACTCATACATACTCATTATTCATATTTAAAAAATATAAATGACCCATAGACACAAGAATAAAAACACACATCCAGGTATGATTTGTCATTAATCACACACACTCTTTGGGGGACAGGAAGTGACATCACAGTGCAGCCTCTAGCCCCTAGATCTAAACAGTAGAAGGAGAACTGTCATTATAATAAAATAACTGTACTGTGCATTTGTATGTACATATATATATATATATATTGAAGAGAAAGCATCAATTGAACAAGAATGTTTGTCTAAGGCCACAAACACCCAGAGGGGGCAGTAATGATGGGCTATGCAAAACTACTCTATACTGCCTGTCCCATTGGTCCAACCATGGAACGTGTTTTTGACAAGAGTGGCCACTACTGTCAAAATCAATGCAAGAAGTTGCAAGGGGTACATTACACAAGGGCCCCCTGCCCACTTTTGAGTATCCCTTGGAGCTACCTAGCTAGGGCGTAGAGGGACATGATGTGGACTAGAGAGCTTTAGGTAGTCTGATTGGTCACCGTGCGTGCTGGGTAATAGGGGCAGGGTTTTGTAGATTATTTATAGAGGCTAACCCTTCCGGTTTTACCTCATCCTGTTTAATTGCATAGTTAAGTTGTTAACTGCTTAAATTAATCTGTTCCTGCCTCAGGATGGTTTTATACTTTCAGGATGGTTTTATACTTCCAGTCTTCTTTTACCTAATACTTGCTTTATATCTCCCCAGTAGGTGTGTTTTTTTTTTCAGGGGTGGCCAGTTTTAATTTTCAGCCATGTCTGATATTGAGGCTCTTCTTGGGCAGATTAGGGAAGAGGTGGTGCTGCGGGGTGAATCGTGGCTGAGGGAACAATTTATGTCAATTTCCTCTTCAAGTCTGGTGTCAGCTGGGCCTGATACACTTTCTCACATTCCCGTTGAGGCTCCTTCCCATCTCCCTTTGGGGTCTTCTCAGGCCATTATTATGGGTTGTGATGCCCCCGCAGGAGTGGTTTAGGCTTTTCAAACTAGGGCTAGATGTTCTCACCCTCCTGAACACCTTAGCCCTTCACCACAAAAGGAGGGATTCAGGCTTCGGCGTGGCATTCTTAGCCCAGGTTTGAAGGGGTCACACAACAGAGAATCTTCTGCGGGGAATAAAATATAGAAAGAAAATAAAAAAGTCTCTGGTGACACTCTCGCTGTCAGGAGTGAGTTATAGGTGCACGGCCTAGAGATGGGGCCTTCTCGCTGCTTTTCGGCCCCTGAGGTGGCAATTGCTGGATCATCTGGTGAACTTGTGATCCCAGCTGGAGTTCCACCACAGACAGCTTTGGGAACAGGGGGATGCACTCTGTGTGAGGTTTTTAATGTTGTGGAGGCTCCTTTGGGGACGTTGGGTGGTCATGACCCCACTTTGCAACACAGGGATTTGGGTTCTCTCTGTTCCTTATCATCCGGGAGACAGTCTCGTAGTTGGGACCGAAGAACATCTCTCAGATCACATTTAAGTGATCCTGGTGACGGGGGTATACTGCCAGTTCCCAGGGAGGGTTCTCAGTTGGGAGCTGCCCTTTCTATTTCATTAGGTTCCCATAGTTTTCCTGTGGGGGCGGCCCAATCTTCTGCTGAGGGGGGCTTGCATATCTCTGGTAGGGACAGGCATGGGTTTTCCTCTTAAGGGGATACTTCTCCTGCCTTGGTTTTTTTGTCCTTCTTCTTTTAGGTCGAGTGCACCTGGGGCGGGACTGCCCAGGTCTATTGTCTCTCAGACGGGAGGAGGTACAACTGGCTTGCTCACTGGGCCTTCCACCTTGGGACCGTCACATCAGATGGTTGGAATCGCAAGAGCCACAGCTGAGCATGCATCACAACATGTCCAGCTTATGGGTGAGCGGTCACATGATTCATATACGACACCACACACACAATTTAGTTTGTTGAGTTTAAGTGGGGTTCAGGATTCAGAGGGGGCCAACCTAGGAAAGGGGTTTTGCAGGTACAGGGTTTTTTGTTGGGTTGAGAGACCTGTTAGCTAGATGGGACTCTGCAAGCAGTGCCGGGACAGGCTGTCAGGCCGGAGTGTGGGTACAAGGTCGGGGTGGAGTTAGCCTTCAGCCTATGGGGTTGGAAGGAACTGTTTTTGGTTCTGGTTTTGCTGTTGGGGGTTTGTTTATGGCTTTGGATCCAGGGAGCTCATGTATGGGGGTGTCTGCTGTGTCAGTGCAGGTGGGGGTTATCCACTGGATCTGAGGCGGTTGCTTCAGTTGATATGGACGTCCCTGTTTCTGGTTTGGATGTTGCTGCCAGTGCTACTGAAAACGAAAAAGGGAAGGAAGGGGAGAAGCCGGTGCCTATATCTGACTCGGCGAAAGGGCAGGCTTACATTTGTTTTGAAGGACCTCTTGGGGCTCTTTTAAAGTTACAGGTACGATTTGGCAAAGGCAGTATATTGACATATTTACCCTTTTTCCTTTGGAGAGATTTAATTTGGATAAATGGGAAAGAGGAAAAGAATGGAGAAAAGAGGAGGATGAGGACCGGTGTCGTTTTTGACTGATCCCTCGGTCATTTGGAAACTGTGGTCATTATCGTTCTTGGAATTGAAATAGATTCCAGGGATATGGTATGCCGGCTTCCAGTGGACATGGTGGTGGATTTGAGGTCCAGCATCAAGGACCTGGTGGGGACAAAAAAGGTGACGTTGAGACACTGCAATAATACTAGGAAAATTGAACTTGGATTGTCGAATTCTACCCATGGGGAGGGTTTTTTGCAGGCGGCTGTCATTAGCGACATCAGGTATCCGGGAACATCATCACTTCATTCGCTTGATACGGCTGTTGAAGGATGACTTAATGGTTTGGGAGCATTTCCCCTGCAACTTCAATGGGACGTTGTTGTGGCAGGTCCATGTGCCATCCAATGCAGACTTAGACCTTTACACTGATGCTGCAGGGTCAGAAGGTTTTGGTGGGATTTTTGGAAGTCAGTGGTTCATGGGATGTTGGCCTATGGACTGGGTGCATTCCGGTCTTACAAAGAACCTGGTGCTGCTTGTACTGTTCCCTATAGTGGTAGCGGCGGCAGTTTTGGGGGGAACAGTTGCAGGATAAGGCAGGCACTTTTCATTGTGACATTTGGGGGTGGTTAAGGCATTGAACAATTTATTGGCCTCTTCCCTACTGGTTGTGAACCTTCTGAGACATCTGGTTCTGTTGTGTCCTGGGAAGAACATATGGTTTAGAGCTAAGCATGTGCCAGGGGTTCAAAATGTAATACCGGACTCTCTGTCTCGCTTTCAGCTGGATTGTTTCAATGAACTGGTACTATCAGCTGTGGAGCATGGGGAACGGGTGCCAGAGTACCTATGGAAGATATGTTGAGGATGGTTGAGACTTTGTTCTGGAAGGTGGTAGCCCCTTGCTACGTGGACGGCCTATTCAAAGGTTTGGTTGGCCTGGTTTCAGTTGGAGCATTGGGCGAAACAGGCTTGTTGTTGGGGTGATAAGACTGATTTGTTGCTTTGTTATGTGGGTTCAATTGGCAAAGAGCAGGTGTCTAAGGCCGTCGCATCAAGGAGTAAGGCGGCTTTGGCTTTTTTATTTAAGCTGCTGGGTGGACAGGATTTTACAAAACATTTTATTGTTAAACTGGAGTTCAGAGGTTTGTTTCAGGGTGTAAAGTCTGTTGACTCCAGAAGGCCGGTGACTCCCATGTGGATTCGATTGTTGAATCAGTAGCCATTGTTATGTACGTCCAATTATGAGTTAAAGTTATTCAGAGCGTTATTTGTCCATCACATTTCATGGGGCAATGCGAATAGGGGAATTGGTTAGTGGGGCTAGGAATAAGGTTGCGGGTTTGTTGTTTGGTGATGTTGTTTTGGGGTTCAAGGAGGTCTCCTTTTTTATTCAGCGGTCTAAGACTGATCAGGAAGGAAAGGGGTTTAAGGTCTCCTTGTCTGCGGCGGCGCGTTGTGTTTCCTGTCCAGTGGCTGCATGTTCAGCTGTCATGCAAGTTAGATGGGGGGGGGGACTGGTTCTTTCTTTGTGCATAGTAATGGTTCTTCTTTATCCCATTTTCAATTCATAGCAGTGTTTAGTAAGGCTTTGGTGGTTTTAGATTTTAAGTCCAAGGAATATGGTTCCCATTCATTTCGGATCGGTGCAGCTACCCAGGCTGCCAGATGGGGATTGAGTGAAGAGACCATAAAACGGATAGGGAGGTGGGAATCGGTGCGTTTTCTGTCATACATACGGCAAGGGCTGGTGGAATGACCTAGGGGAGTGTCACAGACAGTGGTTCTAAGGGTGGGTATTTAGGTTAGATAAGTTGTTGATGGGTAAGTTGGAGGTGACATGTTACTTTTTGTTAATTTCCCTACAGGTTTCTCGGTTTGTGTGGTATGGATTTTTGGCCACACCTACATCTGTTGGGCTGCCAAGAGAGCTGCTCAACTTCCCAACGGCAAGCAACTAACTTTTCCCAGGGAGCAAGTTACCTTTCTTTGGTTGGGATTTCCTGGATTGCTGTGGGAGACAGTATTTCCTGAGGTTGCGTCTTTGGCGGCGGTCACGGGTCCTCCTAATGTTTTAATCGTTCATGCGGGGGGGGGATGATTTGGGGGTGTATTCTTCTAGGTGTTTGATGAGAGAAATGAAGAGGGACATAGCTAGGTTATAGTCTCTTTATCCGGGTTTGATCATAGTCTGGTCCGAGATTATCCCTCGGTTCATATGGAGGCATTCCATATCCCATGCTACCATTAATAAAACCAGAATTAAAGTAAATACAGCTTTTTCCAAACATGTGCATAGTCATGGCGGTTTGGTTGTACTCCATGCTGATCTTGAAGGGCAGAGAATTCTTTGTCACTCTGATAGGGTTCACTTGACTGGTCTTGATATTTTTAATTTGAATTTGTAATGTTTGGTAGAGCGTGCGGTGTGTGTTTGGCGGGCCATGCAGTGTTAAGGGATCAACACGGCATGTCATGGTGGGGGGGGGGATCCTTAGCACTGTCACATAGGTAGGGAACGCCTAACTTCTCTAAGGGCACAAGGGTCCTGGGAGGTGGTGATGGGCACCTGGATATAAAACCCGCTGTGCTGGTTGGTGAGGCGGCTGACGGGATGCACTTAAGGATGGAAAATGTCAGTTCAGTGTTGAGATTCCTCTTCCCCTGGGGGTTTTTCTGTTACAATATGTTGTTGGTATGTAATGTTCTACCACTGGTTGTAAAATAAGTGTATGTATCTGTAATGCTGTTAATGTAATAAATTATTGTTAAGTTATATGTACACTTCAATAAAATATGCTGTGGACTTTTCTCCATGTTACGCATGTATGTCTGGTTATTTAGGGGTATGTTGAAGGTTTTGTTATACTTATCCTGAAGGTTAGCGATGCCCACGTCATGAAAATATCTGAAAGATTTTAACTTGCTACACATTTCTATGCCCATCTTTACATCCTTCAGACAATACTTACATGTCGGGTTTTGAGTTTGAAAGGAGTGGGCAGGGGGTGAAGCCTCCCTTTCCACCCCTGTCAAAATCTCTGCAGTATGCTTGAGCAAACAATTATCCATCCATTCCATCTACCTCTGACATGTTTAACATGACACTATGGACACCTACAACTTCCACACTCGCACCAAGCATAGCACCACCTAACTTTGTAATAGATGAGAGTTGGTACCGTGTTAGCCATAGAAATACAGGATGCAACATTTTTTGTAAATTTGATACCTTTATTGGCTAACTAAACAGATTTAAAATGCAAGCTTTCAAGACTTCTTAGGTCTCTTCCTCAGGCATGTTATACAGATAAATATGAAAACTTCTCTCTTAAATACAAGTACACATTACATTGTTTATAATGGAAATCAGATAAGAACGTTAGTCCAGATACCAATTCCTTGATCAGTCAATGGTAGAGGATGTGATTTAAATAGCATTCTTCCTCTGGGTCCAGGTATTTATGATTCCAGAGGGACTGTCGTAAAAGTTAATTCACAATTAAGTACTGTGACAGAAATTCCCTGTCCCTGTTCAGGCCATAGGTCAAAGAGTCAAATTGTAACATTAATTTTACCTCCCATAATTTTCTGTCCCTCTGATTGCGAAATTGACATTAAATTGACTGTACTAATGGGACAATTTCGCAATCAGAGGGACAGAAAATTATGGGAGGTAAAATTAATGTTACAATTTGACTCTTTGACTATGGCCTGAACAGGGACAGGGAATTTCTGTCACAGTGCTTAATTGTGAATTATCTTTTAGGACAGTCTCTCTGGAATCATAAATACCTGGACCCAGAGGAAGAATGCTATTTGAATCACATCCTCTACCATTGACTGATCAAGGAATTGGTATCTGGACTAACGTTCTTATCTGATTTCCATTATAAACAATGTGATGTGTACTTGTATTTGAGAGAAGTTTTCATATTTATCTGTATCACATGCCTGAGGAAGAGAAATAAGAAGTCTTGAAAGCTTGCATTTTAAATCTGTTTAGTTAGCCAATAAAGGTATCAACTTTACAAAAAATTGTACAACCTAACTTTGTCACATTCTTCTCCACCTCCTAATTTTCTCATACACAGTAACAATTCAAATTATATGTAATCTGGGGTGGTCTGGCTGCCCGAGTAGAGAATTGCATCACGTGCTTGCCTAGCAACCACCCAACATTGTTTCACAGCCTGCGCTGCAAAAAGAGAAGGAGCTGCCTCTTACTTCACTTTGTGGTTCCTATGTATGTAAGACTATGAGCTGAGCTGTGGAATGTAAAAAAAGAAGCAGCTGTGCTGTGTGACAGACCATCCACTATTCAAGAGAGACACCAAGTAATGGTTGGCAATCTGCTTAAAGGGATAGTAACACTTCGTTTTAACTTTATTTTATTTTGTAGGCATTATAAAAACATGAAGAATATGTCTTATCTCTCAAACCTTTATGGTTTAAGAGATATTCACAAGCAAAGTTTCCCCTCCCGCCCCTTTTACCTAGTGTAAGCCATCTCTTCTCAGATGTGGAATCCAGTCCATAGACAAGACAGATAACAGAAGGGGACAATCTTCTTCCTATGAGAACAATGAAAGCCCTTCCCCCCTTGACAAGTTTTTCAGCTTTTTCCCTTATCTTAATTGAAGATTGTCCCTCTCTGCAGTCTACCTGGGCACCTCCCTTCTGATCTGGTTGAACAGGGGGGGATACTTTGTTTGTGAATATCTCTTAAACCATAAATG
Source organism: Rhinophrynus dorsalis (assembly GCA_037306005.1). Taxonomy (NCBI): domain Eukaryota; kingdom Metazoa; phylum Chordata; class Amphibia; order Anura; family Rhinophrynidae; genus Rhinophrynus; species Rhinophrynus dorsalis. The sequence continues at coordinate 29,278,779 of CM074722.1, forward strand.
TTTGAGAGATAAGACTTATATCGTTCTTCATGTTTTTTTTAATGCCTACAAAATAAAATAAAGTTAAAACGAAGTATTACTATCCCTTTAACCACTGAATCAGTAAACTGCTACTTCTCCCAGCTCCCTTCAAATGCCACTCCAAAGTAACTCAAAGTCTACAGAGTGATTAATTTCTAAGTCACACTATCACTATT